>CAEGAF010185207.1:0-20891 GCA_903067075.1 Micropoecilia bifurca
CTAACACGTAAACACTGTTTTATAAAATACAGAAAGTGAACCTCTAAACGTTACAGCACTGACAGAGAGTATATTTTTTCCTAAATGTGGCTAAAGCTGCTGCTAGGTGGTTTACTCTCCGATCGGAGGCTGTTTATTTAATACACAGTTAGCGAATGGTGGATTTACAATGAGTAATAACTGTTATCTAACACTTAAATGCTGTTATTATTAGACTTACCTTTTATTATATCCTTAAGATTATGAGAATGCGGGAATTTTTCATCTTGGTTCCCAAGGCAAAAATCACACCGGAAGTAAAGATACCCAGTTTTGAGTTATGGCGGCCATTGTCTGAAGTCACTGTGAAAAGGGTCCATCCATAGACATTAATATGTATGTCTATGGGTCTATCAAGAGAACACAAGGAGAGGAAGCGGAACTGCTGCGCCAGAAGTGTTCACCACTTCAAAATAAGAGCACGAATATCAACGTCTTCTTAACAGTCGACAACCAAAACATTAGCACAGATGTCGAACGTTATTCAAGTGAAAATTTACAAAACCGACAAATACGTTGGCGCTTTAAATTAATCTGGAAAACATATGTATAAAATTTTAGAAACTCAAAAACTGCAAGAAAGATTCAGTTTGTACTTTCTGAAAGGTTGACTATTTCTCATGAAGTGAATGCAAACAGCTTTATCATTACTATATATTTTGCTATTTTCTGGAGTTCTCATCCTATTTTTAAGTATTGTACCAGTATATCTTCATTCAACTTTCAGATTCTTGCTTAATGCAATATATTTAATGATATATGCTAATACGTTCAAATCTGTAAAGGTTGCTATTTTATATCTACTGTTGACACTGCAGCCTCACTGCATCATAAATCTGAATAAAGATTTTAATGACCCATGAAAACGGCTGACATTTGCACCTAATATAGAGGAAAAATACTTTATTATTCAAGACGATTTGTATATTCTGTCCATAGTAAAGTTACATATTAAATATGAGTATGAGTAGAAGATACTGGAAACAAGAAATACTCCACTCAGTCACATAGTAAAGTCCCACAGTACATGAAGTTGTGGTAACGCGACCTAATTAATTTCCAGCTAACTGTTTCTTTTTGTAGAACAGAATCAAATCTAACCCAAAGGTGGGACTAAATGTGGTATAGTAAAAAGTAAAAAGGTGTCTCTTCTCTTGACAGAAGTTTGCTGTTTAGCCTGCAAAGCCCATCGTCAAATAATAAAAACTGAATGGCACGTTTTCCTCTCTATAATAGCACAGCTTTTCTGAGCCATAAAACACAAGTGCTTGGTGCACTGCGCTTTTGCAGTAATGATGATGCCATTCATTGCTTACACAACAGGCATAGCGCTAGGCATTTATGATGAGCTCTGGTGGATGAATTAGCATCCATTAAAGCTGCTATTGACAGCTCTGCTATAAGCTCATTCCACTGGAAAAAAAAAAGAAAAAAAAGACGAGGAGCGAAGGTCTAATTTCCATCATGGCTTGAAATGCTGCCCCCGCCGTGCTCTGTATGGTCTTTAAATAAATCATCCTTATTGTGACAAAGTACATTTAGGCCTCAACTGGCAGCCAGCAGCCCAAATCTCCTGCTAGCTGACAGTGTCTATTTAAACGCACACAGCTGCAGCTGGCAGAGCTGGCAGCTTCGGGAGAGTTTCTACCTGCAGGGCAGCGAGCGGCTCTGATCACGGCTCCCTGTCGTAATCTGTCCTACTTTCATCTGAAGCACTGTGGGCCTATTTTCACCACAGGCTCCAACAACCTTTAATAAATTTGTTCAAGGTGAAATCCAGGACTTGTCTTTGCTGGTTGAAGACAAAATTAAAAGGACACGGCGAAGGCCAGGCGGGATAAATGTTTGCTGAATAGCAACATTTACTAGCATAGAAGGTCCTGCTAGTAAATCTGCTTGTAGTTATGATAAACATATTACAAATGTCTTTTTTTTCCAGTGACCCTTTCAGGAGCATCAAAGTAGTTGGTCTCGGTATGTTCAAGAAAAGCATTTTTATACAAAAAAAAATTAAGGAAAAATAAAAAAGAATTTACACTGCACTGATCATTTAAAAGAAATGGTAAAAACACAGTGGATAAAACAGAATTTGCAATCTGACTATTAATTGGGTAGCTGTTGAACCAGCAGAGAATCTCATAAGGCTAGTATGCTAATGGATGAACAGTTACCTTAATAATAGATATTAGTTTGTTCATGATGAACATGTTGAATCTGATTTTCTAAAAGCAATTTGTGGTGTATAGGTTCAAAGGTCACAAAGTTGAAAACTTGGTTGTTTTTGATCAGTAGTGGAGAATTACCTTACTTCAGATGGCAAGAAGTTTAAGTTTATTTATTTGTAAAGCACATTTTGGCAACAAGTTACTTTTACACAGTAAAAAACAAAAAAGATAAATTACCAGCAGTTGTGGTTGCCAGAATTTTACCAGTAGCTGGCAACCACAGAACCAAAACTCTGGCAGAATTTTCCATATAGGTGTCAAAATTTGACTATGAATATGGCTAAAATTTTAAATAATTTTACTGTAAAAATACAGTAAAATTCTGGGAGCCACAGAATTTTACCATACAAGTGCTGACACGGTATAAGCAGCATTTATAGGTAAAATTCTGTGGTTGCCAGAATTTTACCACATAAATATTGTAAAACTCGTATAAATTCAGCAAAATCTGTATTTATATTGTAAAAATACAAATTTTTTGGAAGAAGTTTGTGGTAAAATTCTGGCGACCACAGCAGCTATTATTTTACCATAAATAAGAGACACTTTTTTTTCTAACAATGTGAGGAACTCACTATTTTCACAGATTATTTGTCTTATATTAAACTATCACAATATAGTGACGGCTAACAAGTTGAAAAAAAAATAATTAATAAAAGTCACATATTGCAGCTTTAATAGATTAAATCAGTATCAAAAATACATATATATTTTAAAATCTTTTTCACACTTAGGTACAAAAAATAAATTAGGTAGAACTATATATTTTTTTATAGTTCTTGCTTCCTAGTATCTTTTTCTCACCTGCTGCTTATTATATTCCCTAATTATCCACAGTTTTCCTGATCCTGACCGCAGCTGCTCCTTTCCAGTATATTTGCAATATATTTACATTCTGTATTTGTCATATTCTTCCACATCTTGGCTTGGTTTCTGCCTTCTGTTGGTCATGTGGCGCGTTCTGCACCAACTTAACGTCTGCTGAATCCTGCATTAGCATCCCGTTTTCACGGCTCGTGCAGATAGAGCAGTTTTTGCTGTGTTTCCATTAGCGACCCTCTGGACTTTACATATTAACATGCCGTATCAAACACTCTGAAAATACGCTGCCACCATCTGTTCAAACTCTGATAAGAGCCCAATCAGAACCACTGAATGGCAGCAGGCAAATGTGTAGCAGATACTTATTGGTAGTAAGAGTCTGTGCCGAGCGTTATCCGCCTCATGAACTCAGTAATTAGCAGCTTTCCTGACCCGGTGCTCTTTGCAGCAGTAAATATGGCTGCCAACCTGAAAGACTGAAGCAGCTTCAGATACCAGGCTGGTAAAAATGTCTCAACACATTATGTACATTTGTTAGTTTTCTCATTTCTTAACAATTTCACAAACAGCAGAAGTTTGTATTGGGAATTCTCTAATTATCAATAATAAAGCTCTTGAGCTGCTGATAAAAGTGAAGTAAAAGTACAAAAAATAAATAATCACATCCAGCAAAAAACAAAAACAATCAAATAAACCATTTATTACTGTCAACTAATAAGTAGCTAACTTAATATTAGAAAAAGGTCAAATGCTGTTAAGAGAGCTACGGTCAAACAAATATCTAATTAGAAAGGATACAGATATATTTTTATGTTTTATGAGCCGTTTAGTTTCAGTGTTTCATGTTCCATTCGTATTTCTTAAAAACAGACACTTAGGTTGCAGAAAAGGTGTTTAAATCTGTAATGCAGTAAAATACCAACACTTTGCACTTCCTACTATCTTGTGTTTAACAGCCAAACTCCCACAGCCTCTACAAATTTACAACAATAAATGTAACTTAATGCCCTGAAATTGGTACTCTGTCCCTTCAGAAGGTCATCATAACATCACTCCTCTACTGACTTTAACAACATTTCTTACCAGTGTCGCACCGAAGTAGCTCGTATAATGAAATCAGCAGATTCCACCAGGTGTTTGCTAATTGCCGCTGGCTAGTCTTAAGGAGCTGAGTGGGGAATTCACCGTCTCTGAGGTGGAAACTCATCAGCTTGGAAACTGCAGACCAGAGGAGGAGCTGCGTCTCGAGGGCGGGGCTAAGTCCAGCCAGGCGTTTTGAACAGTTGAATGGTTGCCATGGAGATTAAAGGATTTCTCAAACACACAAAAAAGAATCAAAGCAACACTGCAGGTATGTTTTTGATGAGGGAATAACAATATAACATGATGTAAAGCTCAAAAAGTCGATTTTACATAATATTACCCAATGTTTGTCTACTAATGTTTTCTTACTAAAGTCCAAAGCTTTTACAGAGCAACTGGATTAAATAAACGTTTGGATACTAAATGCAGATCAAACTTTTCAGATCTATTTGCAAAACAAAATAAAAATAAAAAAATAAACTGTGTACTCTTGTTCTTCAAATTCACAATTATGCGCAAACCAAAATATTCAAGAATCGTTTATAGAACGAGAATCAGGATACTATTTAAGGGGAGGTACGGATTTAAAAAAATAAAAACAACAAAGCAGGTGTATAGCTAAAGAAATGAAGCAATGTCCAAACATCCATCCATCTATCTATCCATCTATCATACAAAATTATTTCTAGTTATATGGCAGATGAAGGATATCAATAAACACAATCATGCAGGATATTCTTTAATGTTTCAAATAATTATATAGTATAAAATTATGTTTTCTATGTAAAATATTGATATCATTACACATATTTTGATATAAGGGAATATTGAAGAATAGTTTAAAGGCACAATAATTAAAAAATGTAAACATTTATCACTTTTTTTCAAACAACTGCAGCAGCTAAAATTACTGATTCTTAGGTTGTAACCTGATAAAATGAGGAAAAGTTAAATGAGTACAAATACTTTTGCAAGCCTCTATATATTGGACTACAAACACAGAAAGTTAATGCATATGAAATACAATAATAAGAAAAAGAAGAAAGAAGTGTTTCTTTGACTTATGCTATCATTAAAAGTGTAATTTTATCCAAAATTAGACGTGGATAAAAGCTTATTGCATAAATTGTTGTTGAAAATCCACTTGCTGAACTGAACTGCACTCTGTGCGTCCATGAACTGCTGTGGCACAAATGAAATAAAACGCTCTCACTGACAATGAATATTAAGTCAGTACAGCGGACTAATTACATCAGAGCGGCGCTGAAATGATCGGCACCAGCAGCGGCACCATAAAAACTACACTGTTGAATACTAGTCAGCCTTCCATCAGAATAATGACTCATTAACGCTGCTGGATAACGAAGCAGCGGGACACCGATGATGCCAACAATCCAAAAGCTGCCATCAAATCACAAAGGAATACGGTCAAAAGATTTCTTCAAAAACACAGTTGATAAAAAAACATAATTGAAGTATTGGACTAATAACTGATCCAGAGAAAACATCTAACTGTGAATAAGTTTAGCCTCACAGAAAACCTGACATGACAGCCTTCTGTTTTCTGTTTTTGTTACAAGATTTAGAAACAGCTTAAAATTTTGTTGTATTTAGACTTTTACTACTTTTCCAACAGAAGGTTTTCTAGGAAATATTTTAGTTACATGACTCCACATAATAGAAGATGCAGTGTTGCCTCTACATAGTTTGTTTCTTTGACTTATCCTATCACTGGATCTACTATCGACTGTAGCAACCTGTGCCTCTGTAATAGAAAATTTCATTTTAACCATTTCATTTTTATTTGATCTAAATAAGGATTGACAGTGTTTTGTCTTTTTTGTTTTCCAAGCGCCTCCAACTGATAAAGAACTAGAGGTTCCTGTTGGACTCCTGGTCGGCTCTCATTTCCTGCCATACATGCAGGGTTTGGGTTTCCACCGACACGTCTCAACTAAAAATCGTTCCCTCCAATGAGCTGAGGACCAGTTGGATAAATATGTGGTGCTGTTGTCCACCTGGTAATGGAGATCAGTTCAGATTTGGGTGTGTTCTTTTTTGCTGTGACCATATAATCATGTGATTGAAGACCCATCTCACTGAACACAGTCAATAAAAGAGCCCTGAACGCTTTAGACTTCAAATAAAAATAAAGACAAAGATCAATCTTTCTCTAGTTATTGGAACAGACTCTCATTCCTTGATAACAGAAATTTCCACACTGGATGAAGGGAGAAACAACGACCTCAGCGTTCTGATATTTATCTATCTAGTTGCTACAATCGATAGTAGCCACACAGGCACATCCATTGGAAGGAAACAAACGCACCCAGTATAACACCTTCATTCTATTGGCTGAGAGGTTGCCAGGCGACGGTACTATTTTGTTCCAAGGGCGAACAGAAAATGATTCGCAATCGAGCTAAGAGGTTTGCAAGCGGAGATTTGATCTGAGCAAATATTAAGTTTTGGGTGCAAGGAGAAAGATTTAAGAAAGCACAGTGAATATTTGAAGTTTTGAGTACAAGCATTACAAGTTTTCAGAATAAAAGACATGAAATCCTGCTTTCAGACTGAAAATGTGTGTTCTAGAATTATGGCAGAAAAATTCTCCCACAAAAACGCCTCTATTTAGACTATAGTAAGTAGATTAACACAATTTATGTAAAGGTTTATTAAACACACTGCAAAAGCCCGAGCTCCACTCGACCATCACACAAATAATTTTGGTCTAACCCAGCCACCATTTTGGGTCAGATTTAGGTCATGAATGTAAACTCTACAAGGTCATTCGTACCCTTAAATATGACCAATAACAGCATATCTAAGAATATTTAGCAGCATGTTCAAGCATAATACATGAATTGTTACACATCAGTATTTTTATTTGGTTTAAATGGACATAAAGTAAAAGCAGCGCAAAGCTAAGAAGCCTGATCCTCTAATGTTCACTAACTTTACTGGAAACGTAAATGAACAAACTGTGATTTAATATGCTGCTGTATCTTTATAGCTTCCCTCTCATGTAAGACAGAATATAGATGAGATTTATTACACACAGAGTCAGTGCGACATCGAAACGCGCTTTTGATGACGGTGGGGACAGATGCATCATGGCCGCCGGGCAAAACGCTACAGTTATCTTCTCTCTGTTTCTCTTTGATCTTCCTAATCTGTCATTTGAAGAAGAAAGCGCCCAGAGCCGGAACATAGACGAGACTCAGTGTTTCCATTCACAGCAGCTTATATAGACCACTCTGAATACATTCCTGTATTCACCTGTATGTATTTTGCACACATACATATTTACATCTGCAGTACACGCAAGAAAGATTTTAATCTGTATTTTTGGTCCATTTCAGTGTATTTTCATTCAAATGCATAATATCGTACGTCATTTTTTTGTACCTCCAATATAAAATACAGTTTTGCAGCTTTAATCAATTATATACAATTTTATAAACTACAATCTCTTGAATGTGGCAAAAGTTAAAGACCAAAAAAAAACTATAGTTGTTCTGGTGAATGTTTATGTTAAAGGGAAAAAAAAGCCACTTCACATTAGAAGATAACACAACACAGAAGAACATGATTGCATTGCAGCAAAGTTGAAAAATGTCCTCTAAAAGCAAAGAAATTACAATGACGCCACAATCTAAAAACTGCGATGTATAAAACAATAAACTACAGTGGACCATTGCTTATTTACAGATTTTTTCTTAGAGATATCCAAAATATTTGAATGTAAATGCAGGTTAGGAAGCTGAAATACTGCTTGACACACAGCCAATCCAAGAACTGCATTTATATTTCCTTAGTGCTGATTGGCTGAACCCCAAAGAGGTGGAAAACTATGAACATTGGTTTCTGCAGGAATATTAAAACAGCTTCCACTGTGTGTATTAAAGCACGCTGAGGTATAATTGTTTTTTGAATGATTAAAATAAGTGTTTTTACAGAAGGTCTCCAGCTCATCTAAGGATTATTTAGCTAATCCAGTCCTGGTTCAATTACGCTCCAATCCAGGTGTGGTTTATTTAACGTATCGCAGTTTGATTATGGGTTTAGTCTGTAAATATTAATCAATAATAACAACATGAATAATAATTCATAATCTAGATTTAGAGAAAGGGAGTTATCAAAGTTTCCCCCCTCACCTGTATCTGAACTCAATTGGTTTCTAGCTAAAATGAGGATAATAAAATTTATTTTGCTAAAAAGAAGCACAAATTCAGCTGTTTGGAAATATTTCCTGTTCCAAAAACATAAAGTTAAAGTGTGAAAAGTAAAGCTGCAACCATCACTCTATACAAGGTCAGTTTTAAAATGCTATAAAGTTGGCTAACTGACATGCTAACACTAGCTTGCTACATTCCCGGAGTTATTCTACAAAAAGCGGAAGAGCAAGGGGGCGATCAATCTGTGCAATATGAACTTGGAAACAACTATTAAATAATCTGGTTATTTATTCTCCACTCTTACTCAAGTCAGAGAAATCTAGCAGATTAGATGTGGATATGCTGCAGCCAAAACACACACCTTTCTTCCCAGGAACCTAATTGGCTTCCGTCACAACTTTATAAAGAAATCAGAATATTTTTTCTGATGGACAAATATTTGGTGAACTTGAAGACCAAATTTGGATGAAATTTTGGTGACCACACAAAGTTGTAGATGGATAGATATTAAAATATAGTCACCAATAATACAAAAATAGCCACTAAAACAACTTGGAAAATAAGGACCAACATTTTTGAGCCAAAAATGTGAAACTATCAAACTAAGTGATGCCTAGTACTTAATGAGGTCATGTGACAACCAGAACAACCACTTATCCTACTTTTAAGGAACAAACTGAACAAAATATGCATTTTTATGTTTAAAACACAGCTCAGTTTATATATTACTTTTTATATATTAGGTATAAAATTTTCTAAGGAGTTATTTTACTTTTAGCAAAGGGTTATTTCATTAAATTAAAAATTTTACTACACGATAATGTGATTTCTTTTTATTCCATGTTTGCAATGAGAATCCAATAAGCTGTATATCTTATTGACATGCAAAATGTGTATTAGGTACCAAACAGCTCATGCAACATTGTTTTTATGCACACTGATATTCACCATAAGCTTTAGATATATTGTGCAACTCAATAGTTTTCCCCCATTTTACATTGTGCAGCACTTTGTGACCTTGGTCTGTGAAAAGTGCTATAGAAATAAAGCTTACTTACTTACTTACTTACACTACTTTATTTTAATGTATTCATTAACCTTTTATTTAGCTGTTTTATCTAAAGTAACCCTTTGATTGTTCTCAAAAAATATAAAAATCAATGCAAATCCAGATCTGCTGCTCAAATCAAAGCCTAAATAAACGGAAACACCCTAAAATACAATCAACATTTTGCCCTTTAAATTACAAAAACCTAAACCAAACAGACTTGGTGTCCCTACACCTCTTTTATCTTTAACAGCCACCAATTATGCGAGCTAATCTGGGCATATTTCCCCGGGGAGGCAGAGACATAATTGGCAGCAATGTGTGCAGTGATATCAGGCGCTGCTGTTCTTGCGTGGCTCCGAAATGACTTGACACATCTGGGAACGGCGGCGCTGCAACGGGTCTGAACTCCACACTCGGCTTCATCAAAAGGGGTCAATTAGGAAAACAAACAGGCCTGGGACTCGTTGTGCATGCAGGAGGAACTGAATTAGGGCAGATGGTAGTCAGGAGACCAAACCTCCCCCAGAACGATGATGATGATGATGATGATGTGAAGTCTTTGTTTCTAAACATGCAGTGACAGGAGAGCCTCACATGCATGCAGGCAGAAGTCAGGTTCAAAACCTTTAGAGTTAAATCTGCTTTTTGTTTCCAATAAAGAAGTAAAGCTGATAAAGTCTTACCCAGCAGCATCTCCACGTGTTCAGGAAAGTTCAGCAGAACAAAAAGTGTCTCCCAGTAAAGAAAGACTTTTTATCTTTCCTGTATCTGCGTTCCTTTCTCGGGTCAGCGGCACATCTTAGCCGCGATCCAAAGAACTGCTGCAAAAGATCGACTCACATGGGCTTTAATTAAAAGTATCATGCTCCGCTGATCAACTCGTCCTTTTCAGCACAGGAAACAGAGAAACCAAGCCAGGCTGGAAATGAGCGGAGGACGAAAGAGAAGCTGAGGGAGTCTGAAGAGCGAGTGTGTAAGAGAGCGAAGGAGGAGGAAACTGAGTGAGGAGAGAAAGAGACTCCAAAATCTCTCTCCCTCTTCGTTCTCCTATTCACGGTTCACACCTGCATGCTCCCTGAAGGACGCGCTTCGCTGTTTCCTTCCCCGCATTTCTGCCAAACAATGGACCTCAATCCGTTTTCATGCTTCTGAATGGACGGCTGTTGTTTGCACGCGGCTGAAAGTTTAGATCACACAGGATGGATAAAATCTATTAGTCAGAAAAGATTTTAAAAGGAGCTTAATAAGATTTTGTTTCTGAATTAAAAGAAAAACGGTGCCGCTGGTTTGGAAATATAAAAAAGACTAAAGATCTAAAAGTTGTAAAATATTTCTACTATTTCTGAAGTTAATCTGCAGTCCTTTTAGTTTGGTATAAAATCAGCATAATTATTCAATATATTTCAGTCTAAGAGTTTTATTTTATATGAAAGGTGGTAAGCCGAGCACTTTGTATTACTGAGTAACGAATTAATAGTAAGCTTGTAGAATCACAACAAAATGTATTTTTAGAGGCAAAACAAGTGTTTCTGAAAACATAATGATAACAATCCATGTTGCTTTCAATTGTTGAGCCTAATGATAATATTTATAATCAAATAAAGAAAACAAGTTATTTTTGTGAATGTGTATTTTATGCTTCAGTATTAAAAAAAATTAAGTTGCAAACTATATATTTTTTTACTCCTGTATTTGGAATGTTAATAAATAAACGATAATTTTTACCAAACACTCTGAACATGATTACAAAAAACAAAAACAATAATGCATAAAAACAATCATATGTCAATATTTCTCCCATCTAAAGGCCTAATGATGATAAATAACAAATCCTAACAGAGTTAGATGTACGTTTCCCTCTCACAGAGAGCTTGCGTTCTCACCGCTCTCCTCTCAGGCTCCTTGTCCACTTCAATAAATGTGGTGTGAAAACACAACACTGACAAAACCTGACAGTTTTACACTTGATTTCAGACTGTTGCACCTAAATGAAACGTGCAGAAAAAGGACTTCAGGCGAAACGATCACACGTTGGCAACATGCATCGAGCTTTTATCTTGTCATGAATCTAGAAAACTCCTCACAGATGCTGTTTGTGGACTCTGCATGCACCTGACATGCTGCGCCGCTTATGGAAACTACAGATTTGTTCAAGTTTGTGGGGGAAGAATGAGGTTGCAGAAACAAAGGCTTCAATATGGCAACAGCGTCTGACAGATTAAAAATAAGAACAGTTCCCAAACCTGAAATTTATAAAGCTTGCAGAGGGTTACATAAAAATAAATCCTGTCACTTTAAATCCAAATAAGCTTCTACTGGCCAAAACAACCAACACAACGTTTGCACTCTCAAGTGAAAATGGCAGGAAAATGCTGCACAATTATACATTCAGACATCTTTGAAAAGCAGAAGTAGAGGCTCCTGCACAACCTCAAAAATGCAGCAAGTGGTTTCTGAATAATAAATCAACAACAAAACACATATTTTCCAGCAGCCATTGTACAGCGCATAGAGACCAGCTAAGCAAACGTGCTGAAGCTGGCTGCTAGGTAACAGTGCAGTGTGACTCAGCAATTCGGAGGCTTTTGAAATGGCTTATTTTCCACCAAAAATTTTTTTTTTTGTCAAAAAAACAGCTGGGAGTTTTTTAAGCATTTGAGTTGTTTTTAAAAGCAGTGCAAAGTGAATGTTGCATAACAGATTCCCTTTGAAGGAAATTCCTTTAAGTAGAAAACCAAAAAGATCAATTTGCTTAATACTTATGAATCGACTCACAATCACAACAATGCACACTTTTGATTATTATATGTACTGCAATGATTGATTACTGTGCTCCTCAAGGTTTTTGGCAACAATGTGATGCCAATGTTATTTAATATGTGGCAGTGTCACATAAGTATTTCCTTTCTGTTTGAACAATTAAAACACCCAAAAGCCACACAACAAGACATTATATTTCCATAAGAATTACTTGGCATTATTTAGTTCATTTGGTTATTAGTAGGGTGTAATGAGATATTATCCCTTGAGCTTTTGCAATATCTAAAAACATATTTCTTGTAAGATGTAGATGTTAACATGCCTTGTAGTGTTGACAACGTCAGTTGTTAAAAATCAAGCTGGTTAATAACCCATAATTACAGTAGCATTCAAGAAGATACCACCATATTTGAGAAGTAGCCTCTATAATGTCAAAAGTACAGGGTTTCCCCTTGTGTATATAAGCCTGGCGGGCCACCAGGTTTTACTTGTGCCCCCACCAGGCTTATTCATTTAAGTCTTTTTAAAATGTTTGCATTTTTAAAACTTTATAGTTGGTGTTCAGGTGTTAATCTTCCAATAACACATAATTATCAAGTGCTATTTTAAAATTTCTTGTCAACTTTAAACATTTTTTAACTGAAAAAAAAACAACAACAAAAAAACGGCAGGCTGCTGGATGAATGACTGCCCTGGCGCCTCAACTTCAGGCTTAGCAGGTTTTCTGGGAGAAACCTTGACTTTAGTATCTGCTCTGGAGTTATCTTGCAATTATTTACTGTGTCTGAACTTGACTTAATCCTCCTAATCCTTATGAAATGATTATTTTAATTGTGCAAGCTCAAACATAAAGCATTTCTGAACACTTTCAGCATCTGGAACAACCTTCATTTTGGGACAGATGAAACTTGGGAGTGAATAATTTATCAAACATATTGGAATTGTGAAAATTGTAAAAATCATTTTTTAAAAACTGGATTATTCCTTTTTTAGTTTTCCAGAGAAAATTGCTAATATCTCTCCTTCTCTCGGGAAACAATCATGGTTCGTCATCTCTTTGTTACACCCCCAGTTATTAGATAGGCTAATAAGCATAGCTAAGTGTTGCACATTTAATGGCATTTCTCATCTTGAGCTGCAAATCTGTTAACTGCACAAAGTAATAACTCTAAATTTGTGAAGCTCTTTCTTTCTAACATGGCTGCTCTGCTGTATGTAATACATGAGGAGAAACAACTTAAAGCTGCGGCTGATGGATGTCTGTAAAATACGTTTCTGGAAACTCTGCCCCTAATGGCTTCTTCTTTGCCACAGCTAACCTCTAATAATGTCTCTAATAATGTATTTTAGTTTACAGGACCCAGTCAACCTTGAGAAAAACATTTAAGCCTCTCTGGATGCAGCAAAGCTACTTTTAAGAAATTTTCCATTAGTGAGATTTTATTTAAGGAAGACAAAAAGCTTTGATTTCCCCTTCCAGGCTAAAATTACCATATATGATGTAAGCAGCGTTCAAGGTCATAACTCATAAAAAACAACATTTTCAGGTTGGAAAGTTTGTAGAGCATTTAAAAGGAGAAGTTCTGCACCAGCTTTTCTCAGACTGTGTTGTAAATGTGGGGAAATATTTGTTGATCTGAGGATGTAGTTCTGCTTTAAGCTGCAACAGGATACAAAATATGTATCAATTAAGTTAGAGTTTATTTATAAAGCCCTTTAAAAGCAACCAAAGGTGACCAAAGTCAACAGTCAACAGTACATGCATATAATAAAGAACAAAAGGAGAAAAAGCACAAGATACAGATTAAAACTAGATGAAGTTATTATGTGGAAGTCATTGTAAGCCAAGATCAAAAATGATTCTTTCACAATATTTAAAACTCTCAAAAGACGAGGTTGGTCTGTCTCACTGGCAGGATGAGTCCAGGAGCCGAGTCGTCAGTCCTGGAGGTGCCAGAACATTAAAATACTCAAAGTTATGAATTCACTAGCATGTTTGCTCAGAAAGTCCGGTTTGTTTGGGGAGGTGTGTATCGAACTAAAACCTAGATCTCAGTTTGGTTGAAGTAAACTTTGACGTGCATATGTGAATGTCAAGAGGACTAGAGACAGCTCCAAAAACAGGAAGCATTCTGGGTAAATACAACCAAAACAAACATGCTAGTTATAGTTATACAAAAAATAAATCCTACAATCACCAAAGTCTGACGCTGCTCCATTTTTGTTGACATTTTGCGAAGAAGGAATTTGCGCACGTCTTCTTCAGAGGTATATGTGTTGTTTCCTTCAGTAGTTCTTGGTGCAGCGCCCCCACAGGCGAGGAGGGGAACAGCAACCGTTCGTTTGATAGCACAGAGTGAAAGCAAACATGTAACAGATGTTGCAATTTTGGTTGTGAATCAAATTTAACTCTACTGAACTATGAGGTGTAAAAACAACCTTAAAAACCAGCAGCGTTTTAAAATCAGTCCAATATGGAGCTGGAAACTCATGAAGTGCAGCCAGTATTGGTGATGGGTGGTCATGCTTCCTCTCACCAGTGAGAAGATGCAATCTGACTAGTTGCAGATGATGAATTAATTTCTGGTCAGTCTATAATAATATACTTTATAATAAACCAGCCATGACTATATAAAAGCCAGATCCTTGAGATGAGGATAGCCTTTGACCTTGGCTATAAGTCTTAGTTGGTAGAAGCTTGACCTCCAGCTTGTCAGATTTAAAATTTCTGTCAAACGTCACACCAAGGTTCTTCACAGATGAGAAAAACAAAATAGGGAGACTATAACGACTGAAACCTCACAATGCCCCATTATGTTTATGTTTTGCAAAGAAAATAGTTGCGCTCATGTCCTCTTCAGAGGTTTTTGTGTTGTTTCCCTCAGTGGTTCTTAGTGTAGCGCCCCCAAAGGCAAGGAGGGGAACAGCAGCCGTTCGTTTGACAATGCAGTGCGAAAGCGAACCGCACCAGCTGAAAACGTAACAAGTATTGCAATTTTGGAAGCTAATAAACCACGTCTACCGAGCCATCAAGCGTAAAAACAAACAACGATTGAAAATGAATCCAACAAGGCACTGGAAGCTCTTGAAGTGATGCCAGTATTGATTATATGTGGTCATGCTTCCTCTTACCAGTAAGAAAATAGGCTGCTGCATTTTGACTAGTTGCAGATAATGAATTAATCAGAATGGATTACAATAAACCAGTCATGATTATATAAATATATATATATCCTTGAGTTGAGGATAGCCTTTGACCTTAGCTATAAGTCTTCATTGGTAAAAGCTTGACCTCCAGCTTGTCAAATTTAAAATTTCTGTCAAACGTCACACCAAGGTTCTTCACAGATGAGGGAGGAATAGTAGAAAATAGATCTAAGAGATCACAGATGCAAGCATGACCTGTTAAAAGTGGAAGGGATGCTTGATTTCACATTGGTATCTATTTTTCTTTCTTGTCAACCCGCAGGCATGGTCTTACAGGAAACCATGCATGCAAACTTCATGCAGGATTCAAACCCAGAACCTTCTCACAACAATAAAAATAAGGTCACAGACAGGAGATCTACAATAGAAGCCAAATCAGACACCATGCAGCTCAGAGTTTTTTAGTTCAGACAGATTAGGTGGGCTGAAAATGTCAAGCGGACAGTGGGGTCAGTATGTATGAAACGCACATGATACATTGCTAGCAGATTAACATGAAATGGAGCACAATTGAGAGATTACGTCTTAATATTTCTTTATTAAGACGTAGTTTTAAATCCACCAATCCAGACACAAAACCTAAAAAAAAAACCTAATCGTGATTTGAAAGGACTCTGCGCCTCTGTTCTGTTCTTCAGCAGAACGGTGATAAGTGATTTGCTCCGTTCCCTTTTCAAAAGGCCCCCAGTGAGAACAGTCTATTAAAATCTCTTTTCATTTGTGCAATCACTTGAAGAAGCTGGAAAAAAAACAGGAAAGCTGGTTCAGCTGTGAGAAGGGATTGGAGGGAACAAGTATTATTAGATGTTTCATTGCTGCACAGTCTGAATTATACTAACAGTCACCTTTAATGACTTGGCTTGTCCTCTTTTCTCTTCTTAGCTGTTAAATAAGCAGCAGACAGTAGCTGCCTAAGAAAAGTACTGTGAAAAACTCGTTTTATCTAGCTAAGTTTTTTCCCATCACAACATTAAAAGGTGAACACACGAACTTTCAGTTGGTTTGATAAAAATAACATATGAAAAGCCTCATAAATTACTTGTTACTTCCAAGGTTTTCTCCAGAAAACTTGCTAAGCCCAGTGGTTGGATGCCAGGTCAGTCAATCATCCAGCGGCCCATTGATTTTTTGAGTTAAAACATGTTTAAAGTTGACAGGAAATTTGATAATTATGTGTTACTGAAAGATTGGAAGATTAATACCTGAACACCAACTATAATGTCTTAAAAAATGCAAACATTTTAAAAAGACTTAAATAAGTAACCAATGATTAGCCTGGTGGGGCACAAGTGAAGCCTGATGGCCCGCCAGGCTTATAAAATTTTAGCAATTCATGTACTAAACCTGCAGAAATTTTATAAATTAGTGCTTAATGTACGTAGTATGTCTGTAAAAGAAGCAATAACCTATTCCAAGTTGCAGATAATGCTCAAATTGACTGAATTTCAGAATCGGTTACCTTCATCTGCATCTACAGTTTTAAATATGGGTATTCAGTAACATAAGGAGTCCCAAAGCCATTTTTATTTACTTTAATTACAATGTGTTTGACAATTATAGTCGGATGGCAAAAAAAGACTATTTTAATGCAGCCAGCTGCTTAATTTAAGTACAATGTTTAATTTTGGAGCATGAATTTAGAAGGGTTCTATGGTAAGACATTAATAATAAACTCACTCCACTAGTGCCACAATCACAACATATATAGTTTTAAATTCAATTGGAGTATTTAGGAAGATGCATTTTACAGCAAAAATGAACTTCCTGCTTCTTGTTTGCTTTGTTAATGTCAGAGCTTCATTTCTCTTAGTCACTGACCAACAGGATGGACGACTTTGCTGCATTTTTGTCACGTTACAAACAAAAGCTTCAACGTATTTACTGGGATTTTATATGCTAGACCAACAGAAAGTAGTACATTATTTATAAGTGGCACAAAAAGGATACAAAGTTTTCAAAATGTTATACAAAACAACTCCAAAAGGTGTAGACTAAGTCAATACTATTTGTTCTTTTACACTAAACCAGATGCTAACTAAACATATTGTGACGATCATCTTAGTTTTGACACCAGTACTGATATTTTGCATGTAAATTAGCAGTTAAAGATGGTGTTTATTATAAAAATACAAGTTGTTTCCATAAAAAGCTTAAAGTGAATAACGTGTTGAAACACAGGCGTATGTATAGAGAGAAATGCTCAATATTTTGCCCATCTCACCATTAGAAATGAATCAGTCAGGCAGGTTAAGTATGACTGATGATCTGCAAAAGGCTATTATCTGACACAGAAAAAGTCAATAATGTGATCATGATGACAAAATAAGGTTCAAATAAGGGAGAAATTAGCCAGTAGATTTAAATTTATTTAATCTTTTGTGCTGTGTGAGACTCGAACAGCTAAATGTGCGCCAAGCCAACAGCAATAGACAGCATCATAAATCAGCATTAGAAAAGGAGCATTTTACCAGCCAGTTGTTCATTAGAATCCTTTACTTTTGATCAAACCAGGCGGAGACGCAGAGTGACACAGGTGTTTCTGACGGGAGGAGATTAATGATCCTTCAATGGAACAGGTGCTCAGAAAAAGCTTGTTTGGAGCAGCAGCTACATTCTTAGCATGCAATAATGCAAATGTTAACACATAAAGTAAAGAAAATTCCAAAAGATTTCTACCAGTTTTGTGGCTCATGTTGTAATATTTTACAATATAATGTAAGTTTGCACAAGTTAGTCCATGAAAAGAAGTAGTTCTAATTTCATAACAAGATAAGAGACAAACCAGCAGGAATGAGTGATATATCCGGTATACAGTAGAAACGACGATCAAGATCTGCAATCTAAGGCCAACCATGAAAATGCTTGTTGATGACAACCATCCAGCATCAAAGCAGAGCAGAGGAAGCAGCATGTGAGCGGAAGGGAAGAGATATATAAAAAGACGGGTGTAAAAAGTAAATTATCTGGACCTGGTTTGGGTTTAGCCTCCCTCTGAGCGCAAGGCTCAAGAGGAGTGCAGCAGATGTCACGGTCAGAAAGCAGGGAAGTGAAGGGTAAAAGCCCACGCAAGGCCAGTGGAGGCTCCGCCGGAATGCGCACACTGTAAAACATTTGAGCCACATTTAGTTGTGTCTACTATCTTCTACTCTTTAAGTCACACATTTAGTGAGTTTTAGGTTTTGAACCTAAATGTGTGAGTTTGTGAAAGATAAACTTACAGCTGTAAGTTGTGCTAACTTTTTATTAATTTTGTCAAACCTCCAAGAGTTGAATAAACGAGCACTTAAAAAACTGAAAGAAGAAAAAGACGGGAGTGGGAACTATTTCCCAGAATGCTTAGCGGCATGTTTTTGTAACAATATATGGAAGTGCATTACATTGATCTGATTCTTGTGTTTTATTAAGGAAAATGTTTATTTTAAGTTTCCGGTTCACACTAAATGTTTAGCAGTATTCATTATGATGTTTAATAAAATTCATTATCAGATCAGAAGTTGAAACAAGAATTTAAAATATTCTAAAGTAAAATAAGTTATTTTAACTTGATAATGTGAGTGAAAAAACAGAAATGTGTGCTCTTTAGTTAGGTCAGGGCAGTTTGTTCTTGCATATTGTGAAATAATTATTTGGTTTAAACTGCAGCCTTAAGTTAAAACGCACAATTCAAGATTAGTGAGGTTAAAAAAACAATATTATAGATACAACATATCTCTTGTTGTTAAATTAACTTCATGAACTTGAATTTCTGAGTTCAAACCAAAACAATTTTATTGTCGACTTTAATTGCATTTTCAAGGCAGCAGGTGAACTTTAATTTTCAAGCTATAACACCTTCAAATGTTTTATAGTGTAGGGGTAAAGTTCAGTGAGTCCAAAGGACCCCGTTTCTTAACCCTCCCGGTTCCCATTGTCTTGGCGTGATGCTCAGATGTCACGGTCAGACAGCAAGGAAGCACCATGGGGCGAGATGACGGTCTGACGGTCTTTTCAAAACCACAAAACAAAACAAAAATCAGAAGAAAAAGAAAAACTTGTAAAAGCACACTGTGCAACCCCGCCGACCGTATATCGTGACTACCATATATCACAATACATACAGTGGAATTAATTTTAAGTCATATTCCTACATAGCAGGTCATTTTTCTGTAAGCAAACCATGTATGTGCATTGGACTGAATACAATAAATCAGAAGAAGCGCTGATGACACAACAGCCCTGCAGTAAATAACATTTTGTCAAAGTTCATAACGTTTTTGTTCAGGATGGAGCAGTTGATGATTAAACTGTGGTCATTTTGAGCCAACATGAGTGATGTCAAACAAACACAAAGATATGAGATTTTCTGTCCAGGTTGACAAAACCCAACATGTTGCTCATCTCATAATTTCGGGTGTTTTATTAGAAAAGACTGTAACTTTTGCGTAGATGATTCACTGCATAAAGTTTTATTTGACGTGCAACAACTCTGCAGAGGTATGACTAAAGAAAACAATGATCCCTGAACAAGTCTACAAGTTTTCAGTTATTTACATATTCTGAAACTGTGGATCCTAAGCTTTCCAATGACGTCAAATACATAGAAATAAAAAAGAAGTTGATCTTTACTAACAATTGTTGTGTGTATTAACCACATTTTAGAGATATTTTAAATTTAGAAGCCTAATGAAAGATAAATAGACTTCATTTGTGGCAGAAATAAGTCATCTTCTGAACTATTAAATATAAAAAAATTACCAACCCATTTCTATCAGTTGTATTTAATTTCTGATTAAATAATAATAATAACAAAACAGCAGCTGTTGACACGCAAGCAGAGCATTGCAAGCAAACAAAGTCGTTAAACAAATAACTCACCAACTGAGACTTGGTCATCACCACATGTTCAAAAGAATCGACTGACTCACCAATACTCTCAGCAGGTTTGACTAGTTCCTCCGATCATATAAATATTCCAGGGTTGTTTTCTTTCCACTCATAACTTCAGTTTTTCTTGTGAGTAACCCGGTTTTAAGCCAGTTATGCATCATTACTTTCAAAGCCAATCGTTTGGTAAGCCAGCTGTAGCGCCGCATGTTGAGCTGACGACACCGCAAATAAAGGGTTGTTTCCGTGCAGTACTTCGCGGACCACTAGGGGGCTCCCACGGACCACCGGTGCATTGTGTATTTTAATGTGTTTTTGTTTGTTTGTTTGCTTTTTAGCTATGTGTCCCATGCCAATTGCTGTAAATTGTAAATTGTCAAAGCTGGTATTAAGCAATCTGAACGTGAGTGTGTATTGAGACATGTTGACGACCAGCAGCCCTCAAATATACTAACAAACAACCACTAGCGGAACAAGTCAGCGTTGGGCTGACGAATCACCGGGTTCCTGACAAATCACCGGGTCCCTGACGAATCACCGGGTCCCTAACGAATCACCGGGTCCCTAACGAATCACCGGGTCCCTAACGAATCACCGGGTCCCTAACGAATCACCGGGCCCCTAACGAATCACCGGGTCCCTAACGAATCACCGGGTCCCTAA
>CAEGAF010185214.1:0-17497 GCA_903067075.1 Micropoecilia bifurca
TAACCTGAACATCTGAAGGAATCACTCTAAGCCTGATGACCTGGTGAAGCAAGCAGTGAGGGAACAAGGTGACAGTTCGATGTTACGATACTTGCAGATGGATATCGATTTTTTCTAGGAAAGAAAATATTGATATATATCATGATAAATATTATTATACAGCCCTAGTTGCCAATAAACATTCCTGTTAAATTATGACGTCTTCATTGAAGGTAACGTTCTTAATGCGCTACATTTTGTGACATCATCAAAGTATTTATCTGGAAGGATAAAAAGTTTTCCATCTCTGGAGGAGATTTGGGAGAAAAACCCAAACTTTGTGTTTGGTGTTGTGATGAAATGTAAAGGAAACACTGATGTGTTCAGGGCGACACGTTTGTCCTTTTAAACAGAAAAACAACCTGCAGGAAATCTGCATGGCGACTGTTCAAGACTCAATAGTTCTGTTTAAGGAATATTTAAGCTTTTGTTTTTATTTAAGTCGTCCCAGTTGCATCTAAATTTAAGCTTTTTAAACTTGTTTAAAGGACCAAACGCCAAACTCGAGGTATAAAACAGATTTAAAGCCGTTTTAAAGTTGATCAAGTTTTCTATTATAAGCCCATCTGGATGCCAGACTCTGTGGGCGTTTTCTCTGTTTTTATGTAGCATAAAAAAATACATCAACCTTCCCCTCTTGATGCTCTTGATGCTGTGCACTGCAAGTCCGCTGGCTGAAACATTTCCTTTGTGTAAAAGAAATCTTATGTTTGGAAACATTTCCCATGGTAAAAAACACAAAGTGTGAAAACTAATGGGGGTTTTGGGAATGTTTTAAACTAAAGCTGTAACTGGACCGACTACCTGAGCAGACAGCCTGACTAATTACTCATCATCTTTTCATCAAACTCCAGAAAAACACAGAACAGCAGAAATGGTTCAGATTCTGTTAATTAAACGTAGAAAATACTCAACCATACAAACAGGTGTTTGTTTATAAACTAATGGAGGAACCAATGAGTTTAAGGAATGTTTTAAAGCTGCACCTGGACTGACTACCTGAGCAAATAGCCCGACTAATTCACCATCAAATATCATAATGTTGTCCTTCATATCCCGGAAAAGCAACAAAAAAAATGCAAAAATTGTTCATATTCAGCTAATTAAGCACTTAAGCTTCAACCAAGTGTTTGTTTTTTTCCATTATTCATCTTTAATATTTGCGTCAGAAGCAAAAATAAAGGCATATTGGAAATGAACATACTTGCTTTTCTGTTTTAAACCATCAGTCAGATTTAACTTAACGCCATCAGTTCCCGTCATTCCCGATCAGAACTTTTCCACATCAGCATTACTTCCTTTTTAAGATGAAGGACTTGATCCCAGCAGCGCCGAAACGCAAACATAGCGCAGAAAACCAGGCCAGCTCGGCGCATAATGCAACGCATTGAGAGGCAGGGAGCATAAAGCTGCGCCGCGGCTTCATACGCAAACTGTGTGTGAACCTGGGAGCCGCGCAGGGCCGCCGCGGTTCTCCGGAGTCAACCCGGCAGCCACGGCTCCTCTCGGCGTCACCTTTCCTTTGTTATCCCCCCCCCCCAGGCTCCACCGGTTCCGGCCCGGACACCGACTCTCCCCCCGAGCCTCACCTCTGATCCAGGAGGGCGAAAAGCTGCGGCGCGTCGGGTCCCTCAGCAGCGGCCAGGCGCATTATTCTGATCCCAGATCCGTGCGGGGCCCTCCATTAGAAACGGGCTCAAAGTGCGCGCTGACGCCAGGAACGCGAGAATCTCGGAGGTGGAAAAGTTTTGCTTTTCTTCAAGACCCGTAAAGCGGCAGCGATTGGCTTCGGCGGCCAAGGTGCGCCTGCTTCACCCCGGTCTGGTTCTGGACGCGAGTTTTTCGGGCCGCAGCCGCTTGTTCGTGTCCCGTTAAGTGCAGCTTGTGAGGCTCCAGCGTCTCTGCTGCTGCCGCTTCCACACACGCATCTTTGAAGGCGAGTCAGTGTCGAGTTGCTCAGCAAATCATGGCAGCGACCAGGCGGCTCGTCAAGGCAGGAATGTCCCAACCCCGCAGCTCCGCTCGGCTCCTGGAGGAGGCGGAGGGAAGGAGCTGCGCATTGACGAGCTTTGCAATCTAACGAGAAAAGGACTTCCTGCTTCCCCCTCCGAGCAGCAGCACGTGTGGACATCCGTGGGCCAGCGAGTCCAACTCATGGTCGCTTTGGGTCGAATCAAGATCACCGAGGGTTTTCAAGAGCCGCGTAAGAAACGTAGGGAAGAGGATTAGGGCCACCGAAAAAGAGAAAAATCATAATTCTGACTTAAAAGTCAGAATTATGACTTCTAAGTCAGAATTCTGACTTCTAAGTCAGATTTAAAGTCAAAGTCAGAATTCTGACTTTGACTTTAAAGTCAGAATTCTGACTGACTTTAAAGTCAGAATTCTGACTTTAAAGTCAGACTTCTGACTTTAATCTCGGAATTTTAATCTCAGAATTCTGACTTTAATTTCAGAATTTTAAAGTCAGAAAGTCAGAATTCTGACTGACTTTAAAGTCAGAATTCTGACTTTAAAATTCTGAAATTAAAGTCAGAATTCTGAGATTTAAGTCAGAATTCTGACTTTGACTTTAAAGTTGGAATTCTGAGATTAAAATTATGAAATTAAAGTCAGAATTCTGATATTTAAATCAGAAAGTCAGAATTCTGACTTTGACTTTAAAGTTGGAATTCTGAGATTAAAATTCTGAGATTAAAGTCAGAATTTTGAGAATTCAAAAAAAAAAATTTTTTTTCGGTGGCCCTAATCCTCTTCCATACAAACATGTCCAAGTGACACAAAGTAAAAACTAGATCGCTGCCCCTGCAGTGTGAGTTGGGTGGTAACATTTACTCAGCTACATTTACATGAGTAACTTATTAGAAAAAGATACTTAAAGGAGAATTTCTACTACTTTCTGCTCTTACTTGAGTAACATTTCTGGATTGTTTTAATCAACCATGTTTTAACCAAACATTCACTAGACAGAGACTCACACCTGCAATTCCTGTTAAAGTTTCAAAGTTTTTTCTTGAAAGAAACTGATCTGGAAACATTTATTCGCTTGATTTTGTTATTTTTTGTTACTTTTATGAATTATTGCAATTTTTGTCCTTAAAATACAAACATTTCCACTTAACTTTATATTTTGTTTAGTGTGATTAAATATTAAAAGTGTTAATTTGATCATCTCTCTGTACTTGGGTCGCCTTTTTACCAAATAACTTTTTACTGGAGTCGTTTCTTGGACGGATACTTTTTACCTTTACTTGAGGACATTTTGAGGTCCTCTGCCAAACTGCTAACACTGAACTTCTTTTAGCATTCAGTGTCTCCACGATTTCACGATTGTTTTTGGGACCTTTTGCAATCAAAATCATAGGTTTTCTCGCTGTTAATTATGCTTGTGTATGTTTTGCTCACACCCTTCGCTTTTCTCTCTGCTAAGCTACAGCTAGTTCCCCATGTCAGAACCTGCCATGAATGCTAAGGCTAGTTAGCATAGCCACTGATGATGGCAGAGAAATGGTTTTCCTAGAATGGTAAGTTCTTTGTCTGCCATTAGCAACTTTAGCATCACGTACACAGGGGTGATTGACAGAGCTAAGGACTGACTGATGTAATTTAGTGTCTGGATTCTGGAGGGTCACATAAAAAGCTACGGCGGGCCATATTTGGCCCCTGGACCTTGAGTTTAACACATGTGACCAAAGCATTTTAAAAAGATCAATATAAAATTCCCCACCAATAATCAAATCGATATTAAACAACTCAGTCGAAAAGTTAAAATAAAAAACTAAACTCAAAAATCGGAGGAGTAATACTTCTGTTGTCAGGTGTAAAATCAAAAAAGTCTACAGAACTAGTCCAATAAATACACTGTTGATCTGCAGGTGTGTCAGTGTTGGCTACAAATGTCAGCCAACACATTTACACACAGAGTAAATAGTGTGTGTGTGTGTGTGTGTGTGTGTGTGTGTGTGTGTGTGTGTGTGTGTGTGTGTGTGTGTGTGTGTGTGTGTGTGTTAGGATCAACAATCAGGACAGGGTCCATGCTTTTGATGTGATGTCATCATTTTGTCAGTGTTTGTTTTCCTTCACATCTAAAGATTAACTGACCGTTAGGAGGGTAGATCAGTAATATTGATACAAAATCGGCATCGATATCAGATCAATACTTTAGTTTCAAATTCCTTTTTGAAATTTTATTTTACTTTTGCATTGTAGTTTCTAAACTCGGCCATTAAAAGTATTTTGCTTAGATTTGCTCTCAAATGGAAACTTTTTCTGGACTCACCAGTTTTGTTTTTCTGTTTTTTCAGTTTATTGTGTAAATATGTCGTTAAAAACATCACAAAGTCTCCCAAAGTCCAGAGGTTTGATCATATATCACACTTAGATAATAAAATAGTAAAAAAGTATCGGTACATGGCCAGGCTAATCTCAGACGGATGGAATTTTCAATAGCGCAAACAAAGTGTCTGCATAACTTGTCTTGAGATTAAGCATTGGGATTATTGGGTAATTTTTGCGGTCTGCTTTAATGGAAATAATATAAATATTACTTTTTCTTAGTTGTTAGATTTTTATTTTAACAACAATTCAGATACGAAATGTCATGTTTTAATTATTTTTACATATTCCACTTTGAAATAAATTATTTTGCTGTAATTTTTCACTTTTTCTTGTTTTTCAAGAAATTACTTTGCATAGTTACGATTTTATTTACATTTTTATCTCGCCAGTTGTTTGTCTGATGCTTGACCAGTTTTATTTTTTGTGTAAAAATCTCAACAAAAGCATTTGAAAACTGGTCTAATAGTAGGAATTAGAATGTTTAGCCAAATTAAATATCTTTAGTGCGAAATTTGGAAATATATTCCTTCAAGATTGTTTGCTCTTTAAATTATTCAAAGGAAGAAGGCTTCTTGTAATTTTGTGAACCATGTTTGACCTCAAGATGTTTTTGAGGTCTCAGAGTTTCCAGTTTCAGTCCAAGTTGTGCAGTGTGTGTTTAAAGAAATGATTTAAAATAAGTTGTTTTCCAATTTTTTCTGCTATGTTTATATATGACACTGGTTCATTAATTTTACTTTGGAGTCTTCTTTCTCTAAATAACTAATAATTAAGCAGGTTACCGGATAAACAAACAAAAACTTCAATCTCAGTCTAGTCAGGTCTGAAAATACATGGATAATATGCTAAAACCCAAAAAAAACAACAAAATCTTCAGAAAGCCTGAAGGACGCAATACAAAATCAAAAATTGATGACTCAAGACTTCTGCTAAGTTGAAACACTTTCTGTTTAAGACCCCAGTTACAAACACTGCCTCAAAGATTGGCGTCATCTTTATTTAACGTAGAATAATCTGTTTCTTCTTGAAAACAGCTCAACAAAATAAACGGTGTTTCTGAAAAGTCCTCTGCTGTTTAGACAGCCTGAGTGTTTTGCAAACCGTTCCTCTGACTTGGAGAGACGCCTGCTCAGAAATGCAGTGCAGAGGCAGCAGTGGGAGGAAAACAGTCATCTGCTGTGCGTATGGCCGCGAGTAAACAGCATAATCAGCTCTGAAGCAGCACTTATGTGCTGCAGTGTGTTTGGTGGCCCACCCTGCTGCAGGCTGCAGGTGCAGAGGAGCCTCCTGCAAGGTGGCAGCTCGTCCTGCAGAGCTTAGACCGACTCACTGGGGGCTTCAGGTGGCCAAATTCAGGAAAACTCCAAATTATATGGAAACACCAAAATGGCAAAAATGTGTTTTTTCTGTTTTATGTTAAAATATAGACAAAAACAACTCAATGGTAAAAAAAAAAAAAAAACTCTTCTAATGGGCTTCACATAGTAAATTACTTTAGAAAAGATTAATATTTTAAGGAATCAATGTTGATTCTTAAGCTTTGATTCAACAACTAAAATACCGTATTGTCCGCACTATAAGGCGCACTGCATTATAAGGCGCATAGAATAGACGCTTCAATTTGGGTTGCCAATTTCACCCACATTCGTGATATTGTGCCCAACTGCTTTTTGGGTAACACAGACCAACCGACACGCTGCCACTGCAGCCTCTGGCTTTAAATGTATCATGAAACTTTATTAACACACCAGCGTTCTTACAACTATCCCAGCATGCACCACGCACTTCTTATTCTACAGGGGAAAATGAAGTCAGCAGCTGCTTACCGTAGTTGTTAGACCTGCTGTGGCTCAATATTGGACCATATATAAGGCGCACTGGATTATAAGGCGCACTGTCGGCTTTTGAGGAAATGTAAGGTTTTTAGGTGCCTTATAGTGTGGAAAATACGGTAGTTGAAAACTTAGATGTTGGGTGAATCAACATGCAGTTGTTCTTTCAACATTAGCAGAATGTAGACAAAGATTTGCACAATTATGATGAAAATGCAGCTGGTGTTTGATCTCACAAACATGTTTCTGGAAGAAAAGTCAAAGATTCCCACAAACATCTGAAACCTTGAGGAAAATTCGATTTGCACGTTGTCACAACCTAATTTCCTGTCCATCGAGCCCGTTTCTCTTCAGGCAGGTATTCAGCTCTCTGGCTGTGTACCGGGTCAGGCGCTGGTTGGAGATGGAGACAGAGGCTCCGGATCCAGAGGAGGAGGCAGCGCCGGGTGATTGGACACAGTCGCTGTGAAAGGCCAGAGAGAGCGGCGAGTCCGCAGGGAGCGCGGTCCGCACACAAAGGCGCCAGCGGAGTGGCGCTGTGGGGGCGGGAGGGGAGAAGGGCCAGGCTGGGAACCGGAGCTGACAGCGCAGACACTCCTCATCCACTCAGAGCCCGGCTGTCTCTGGCCCCCTGGGGTCCAGCGCAGCAGAAACATTCCCCACGCGAAGCAGCGCCGACTCCTGACCCGCAAACTCAACCCGTACGGGCCTCCGACACGCCCGCCGTCCTGAGCAGACAGATTCCAGCAGGGTTGTATAAAGTAGTGAAATCTCAGAGTCCAGTAAAAGTTTAGGTTCGTCTCCAAAATATGACTTTGGTAAAAGTCCAAGTCACTGACTGAAATGTTACTTGAGTTAAAGTCTTAAAGTATCTGATTTGAGTACAGACTTTAAAAATGTATGCACTCAAGTAATGTAATGAAAAGTATAAGTAAAAAGTAAAACAAGGCAAATGCAGTTTGAATTACATTTTTTATATTTNCTTGTCAAATACAGTTAAAGTAATAAACACAACCAAGTGCAGGCAAAATTAAACCTGCTAATAGATAAACCTGCAGGCATCATCTAGTTAAGAAAATGAGGTTCTTTACCTACAAGGTTAATAACTTAACCTGCTTTACAACTGAACCAGCTTCTGACATGAACCACATATATATATATGTGGTTCATGTTGTATGGGGCTCCATTAGTGTTGACTTTGTAGCAGCCAATCAGTAGGTTGGGTCAAAACTCCAGCGTTTCTCTCTTTCTTTCTTTTGTAACGAGTAACTAAACCACACATTGAAAATATATCGGAGCAAAAGTCTGCAATTAAGTTAGGAAATATAGTGAAGTAAAAGTGAAAGTTATCAAAAATGTTCATACTCGAGGAAAGTATGAAGTACTCCAAAATATACTTAAGTAAAGTAGTGAAGTATTTTTACTTCGTTACTGTACAACACTGGATTCCAGCGCGTTTAGCCGATATGAGATCACTTGTTGACGTCGGGCTGGAAGACGCAAGCAGCTTACACTGTAACACCGACTTTCTGCACCTGGTGGCTCGGCGGAGGAGCCAACAAGGGATTTGAGCTCAGCGGGCCGAGCTGTTTGAGGTTGGGACATCCAGCTTGTTGTGGCTGTGTGAGGATAATAAGCCTGACCACTGTCACCAGAGTGTTTATGGCCTGTGAAGCAGAGCGCCGACTGTTGGCTCTGACAGCAGGAGGCCGAGTGACGCTCGACTCCCTCAGAGCTATTAAAAGAAAGTTTCAGATAAGAACAAAAACAGACTCCATCACTGAACGGTTATTATTTACCCAACGGGACAAAATACTGCACAGTAAAATTGCCAGTGTTGAATTAACTCTCAAAAGTGTCTATATGTGTCCAAGTCAGCTGGTGTTAGAGTAACACTTTTGAAAGTGTTAAAAGTGTGGCACCAATTTTTTTGTTAAATTAACTTTGGTCTATATACTAAAATGGGTTTTAAAAAAGTTAAACTTTCCATTTCTGTGTATTGTTTTGAATATTTTCCACTGGATTTGATTGATATTGACACCTGGTGGGTCAATTATTTACTTTTTTAACACCACATTATGTTTTGTGATCAACACTACACTGGTGTTACTTTTAATATATTTGACACCAACACCTTTGTTAATGTTAATGTGACTCTGTAGTGTTGAATTTAACACCAGCTGACTTGGACACATATAGACACTTTTGAGTGTTAATTCAACACTGGCATTTTTACTGTGTACAGCAAAGTTTTTATGGTTTTCTGTTAATGATAGAAAATTAGAAACCTTTAACATGAAATAAAACATTTTGTCAGTATCTCTCCTCTGTAAATGTCAATCCTGGTCAGAGGGGGTAAAGTAAACTGTACTGAAGTAAAAGTAAAAAGTAGCCGTCCAAGAAATTACTCAAGTAACATTACAAAAATATTTGGTAGAAAGTTTACCCAAGTAACTGATCAATCATTTAATATTTAAAAACTACATCATCAGATGAACCAAAATGCAGAGTTAAGTGGAAATGTTTCTATTTTAAAGACCAAAACACTAATAGTTCACAAAAAAACAAAATTAGGCAAAAGAAAATGTTTCCAAGTCAGTATCTTTAAAAATATTAAGAACCTTTAATAAAAACTGCAGGTGTGTGTCTGGTGAACTATTGGTTAAAACATGTTTGCGATACATATTGTTACTGATTTATTTCAAGAGTAGTTATTTTTGGCAACCTTGATAAAAAATACAGAAAATAAAAATTTGTCACTTTCCCTTTGAGATCAGTAAAGTATTTTTGGATTTAAAAAGGTAAATGTCATGAGTTTGCGGTTTTGGTGAGGTGAGTGAGACGCAGGCAGGCCAGGATGAGGAAGAAAATGATTATTTTTAATGAATAAGTCCAACAGTGGAGGCACAGGGAAACGGACTAACGATGGTGATACATGACCAGGATCCGACAAGAGACAAAGACAAGAGGCGGACTTAAATACACAGGGAGGCTAATCAGGAAACTAGACACAGCTGGGATCAATCAACAGGGAGGACAGGACAGAAACTCAAGGGAAACAGGACAAAACACAGAAAATCTCTAAATAACTACACTGAAAACACAGATCACAACAGTAAATAAGCAATGAAAGCTCAATGATGTTTGAATTATCCTAATTAATTTGGATAATTATTGACCAAATTAATTAGATACCATGTCTGTAGTTCCCTTGAAGGGCCTAATTTTTCTTCAGTGCAGACAGAGTGTTTGCATAGCATAGCATGAGATTAAATTGGTGCTTAGGGTCTTTTGATAAACTTGTCGAACTTTAAAAATGCTTACATAATAAATTATACTGGGTTGTAAATATTACATCAATATCTATTTTTTTTAATTCTTTATTACTAAGCTGAGAATTTTTGCTGTCTATCCCTAGTTTGTAATATTTTCTTCTTTGATCTTTGATTCTTTTTCTTAATCTTTTCTCCCAGTGAATCCGGTGAAGTTTCCCTCAGGCGTCTTTGACAGAAACGGCTTATTGACTGATGTGGAGATGGTCAGAGGATGTGCCGGGTCGCCGCCAAGCCAACAGGGACCCGGACTGATCTACTGTATGCGGAGAAGCTCTGAGAGACGTGTGAATAAGTGAGACATTACAGACTGATGGGATTCCCAGAGAGCCAACAACGTGATGCAGGAAACAGATGGAGTCGGCGCCTCCTGCCTCGTCTTCTACACATCCGTGAAAACACAGCAATGAACGCAACACACAGAGACACACACCTGCCTCAGCTGGATGATCTACGAGCCTCTGAAGGGAAATTTGTTCAACCTATCCTGTAAAATAATATGATTTTTCTCACCTGCATATATGTTTCCTCGCCTGAACAAAGTTTTATTTGTCTTGTGAAAACATTCACAGCAGCCTGCATAGTTATTGGCACCCCTGGCGACGACGAAGCTCTAAAATAAATGAATCCTTTATAAGAAAAATAATCCCTGTAGCTTGGACAACATGTAATCTCCTCAGGTTATAACAGGTTTACGGTTTACATTTGAGGAAAAGCCTCAGGAAAAGACCTAAATGAACAAACTAAAAGCATTAAAGAACATTAAGCATTGTGACAGAGGTGAGAGCCACTAGCTAAAATAAGTTATAATAATAATAAATATTAGTTTCACTAAAACTGAAGAACTACAAGTGCACGATATTCAGCGATACTAATGCCAACTCGATAACTTCAATTCAAATTATATCTGACCTTAATATTTATTTATATTTTATGTCAATATTTGTATTGATATAAAATATTTGTATAATACAAATAAAAGCATTTATTTATATAAATATATGTTTTTATATTTTATACAATAAATATATTTACTTAATTAAAAAAATAAATATTTGGATATAGCCTGTTATAAATGAATAATTTTTCAGTAAATATATATACTTATAGCACATTATAAAGATACATTATACTTTAAATACATAAATATTCATATAGATATATAATAAATAAAAATACATATTTAATTTTATTCGCTTTAAATTTATTTACATATGCTTTAAATAACCATTAACTATATTTTATATAAATCAATACATAAATATATTTTATTTTAATATTTATATTTTATTAATCATATTTTATTGGATTTAATAGCTTATTCAATCGTTGTGTGGCATTTCCAGCTTATTCTTTTACATGTAAATATTGCTCTCTTGAACTATTGCCTTTTTTTCCTAATAACTCAAGTGATTCCAAAAAATGAACAAAAATTTCTTTGCTTTCTTATTCAACAATTCAGTAAAAAAAAGTGTTAAAGAATTAATCCACTAAGTTGATTTAGTATAGTGAAAATATGCATGATGCACTAAAAGGAGAAGACAGATTATGCTTCTTTAAATTATTTTATATCAGTTGAACAACCTGTAAATCTGTTTTTAAATCATTTAAAATGATTTAAAGGGGAGATGAAACCCCCTTCCTCCAGTTCCTCCCAGAGGCTCATGATGACCTTTTCATTTTCTCTGCAGATTACATCTCCAATTTAACTTCACCAGACCAGCAGATTAAATGTTTTCAGCCTGCAGCCACATTTATTCACATTTTTTGTTTGATTCAGTCTGTGAAGTAAAAAAAAAAAAAACAAGCTTGTTGCGGCTAACTGGCCTTTCCAGTTCAGTCCAAGTGGCATGAAGCGATGTAGAAAATGAGCCAGATGATGAGGAGGATTAAAACCTCCGAGTCCTTATCGTCTCCGGCGGCAACTGGAGCGTAACCATGGAAACAGGAAGCTGGCGGCAAACCTCCAAGATGGCCGCCAGCTTGTGAATGGGCGCATTCCTCAGCCGCAGGGCGCCTGCAGCGGCGCGCAGCTTGTTTACCTCCACAACGGCCCGCATAAGGAGCAACCTCTGCTGTTTTAAGGGCTTCCGGTCCCCAGGTTGTCCTGATTACAGTCGTTAAATAAACAATCGCTTTGCCATCGGGGCTGTCGGTGTGGATTTTTAAAGTCATGAAGCTGTTCCAGGTCACCAACCTCTCTTTCACTCACAACACTCTGAAAGCCCTGCAGCAAACAGCTCGGCTCTAGTGACCAAACCCTCATGCTTCGGTTTCTAACTGCACACATCAGTCAGCAGGGCGCGAAAAGCCAATTAACGGCGTTCTTTGTGGTTTATTTTTGTCTTTTATGACAAAACTCTTATTAAATAAGAAATGCCAAACTATATCATTCTCATAAGTTTCTTTTTCAGATTTTTTTTCAGAACTATTATTCATTACAGTTTCATTTTCACTTTTTGTTTGTCTAATCCAGTGGTTCTTAACCTGGTTCTATGAACCTCAGGGGTTCGGCGGAGCCTCTGAGGTAAAGACTCACTAGTGTAAAGTCGTGATGACGCCCAGCTTTGACATCACTTGCTGCAGAGGGTCAGTTACATTGCTTAGCCAATCAGAGGATCACGTTACATTGCTTAGCCAATCAGAGCTGCGGAGGAGCAAATTCTATAGTGTAAATCTGCTCCTTAGTCGCATTTTTTCGGGGTTTCTACTGCCTCTAGTGGTGTGGGGTGGTAACACAACTAATATAATTACATTATTACATTACTAAATCAGAACACTGCAAAGTATCTTGTGTGTCGGCGAGGGCTGGGGGGAAATAGGGTTCAGGGTTCAGTCAATGCGCATATGAAACTGGGGGGTTCGGTACCTCAGAAAAGGTACTTATTAGGTATTTATTAGTAATAGCTAATAAAACAGTTTTTAGAGTTTTTATTAGCTATTACTGGTTAAATATTGCTTAGGTTTAGCTTAGTTTCTATTAGTTATAGTAGTATTTAGTTTTGTCTAATTTTTTTGAAGCTCAAAGTATTGTGTTGTGATCATGTATCAATTTGGTAATGAGTATTCAACAGAAGAGTGTTCAGAAAGACAAAAACAGATCAAATGTAAAATTAATTAACCTTAGTCGCCATTTTACAGACTATTTTGACCCCTGGAAAAAAGAGTTAATGAATGTAACTTGCCAGTATTAGTTGAAATGACAGAACAATTACAACTTAACCGACTGCAACACATTCCTGGAAACCTCCCTCCATGAAACATATCATTTTTTAATTTCTGAATTAGCGGAGCTTTTCTAACTACCAATGCTTAGGGAGGTTGGAGGAGCTACCATCTGACAATAAACATACACCAGATAAAGAAAAGCCAAATTTCTGCTACTGGTTTGGTTTTGAAAATACCACCAATTGGTTTAGGTCCCAAATATTTTACTTTAACTGCGACAGTCGACATTATTATTTCCCATACAGTTTAGAAAAATCCTTTATTTCACCTGTATGACTGGTTAACATGGTTTCTAGATGTATAAATAACCAAATCAAACTTCTGAAAAATCAGACTCCAACTTTTATATTCAGAAACGTCTTCCAGTTGGCGTCGTCAATAACAACGTCCGTCACGCTGCGTCTGTTTCAGACAAGGCCACCGAGTTGTCAGCCTGCATTCCTCCCAACAGCAGATTTTTAAGATCGCATTTGTCTGCTTGGAGCGGAGCGCATGCCCAAAATGTTTGAGCGTTTAAACTTATCTCATTGTGGCCTCTGGAAATGGCAGGCATTCCCACAGGTGTTAAAATAATCCAGGAACAAAGTTTCATCCCAGGCTGTAATCTCTGCATCGTATTTCAGGCGTGGCATCATGCTGGTTTGGTTTTCTGGGCAGAGATAACAAGGCCGGTGTTTACTGGAGGACAAGGCGTGACAAAATATCATTTATTTATTCTACTGTTACCTTATGAGAAGTATTGATTTAACTTTTTTAAGTTATTAGCAATCTTTGTGATGGAATCTGAGAAGAGAAACTGAATAGTCAGAGAATAGGATTAGAAATGCATAAATTGTGCTAATTAAAGGTTAGCATAGTTAATTAAAACTAACAAAACAACAAAAACAGACATTGAGAAAACGTTAACTGAAATAAAAACAGTAATTAATGGGGGAAACATTAAAAAAAACTGTAATTATAACTGAAACCTACTGAAATTACAGGTACAATCTGCTTCATTTTTGTCTTTATTAATCTATTTATTAGTTTTCTGAACCGATTTTAAATTAATGTTTTCGCGTCAGCTGTCAGTAAATTAAGCACTTTATGCAGATATGCTTGTCTGCAAAATTTTTCGGAAAAAACACCAGATTCAGTTGGTTGTTCAAGAATAACTGACTACATTTTTTGAAAATTGTATCTTCTGTTGAGGATTCGTTACCCAATCGATGTAAACATAATCACATTAACTGGACCTGTTTTAATTCTGCACCTAAAACGTAACCAAAGTGGGAAAAAACTAAAACTACCACTAAAACTAATAAAAACCAAACTAAAACTAAACCTTAATTAATAACAACTAATAAAAACTAGCAAATACACTTAAAAACTGACTGAATTAGAACGTCACAACAAAATAAAACAAAATACAATTTCAAAAAGATGAAAAAAACTAATTCCACACGTAACCTTGATCATTCTTTAAATCATTCATCAATCTTTGTTTTTGTTGTTTTATTTCTCATTAAATTAATTTTGCTACTACTGAACTCCATTAATTATTCTTAAATGTTTCCATTCACCATATATATGCACAAATTGGAATTATGAAAATAAATTAGCTTAAGGTGAGCACAGGAATAAAAAAAGTATGGAAATTTTTGTATTTCACAAAACTGCAACTCTTTTTTCGCACCACACAAGTCATGAGATAAACAACCTGATGTTACTTTTGGCGGAAACGACAAAGAAGACCAACAGGAAGTGGCAGGAGGATGATAGTGCAGTTTGTTTTTAATGTTTTTTTTGTGTGAACAAACTTATTCACTTGTTATTTTTGTCATAATCTTGGATTGTTTTGATTATTTCAATCTAGTTTGATTATTTTGAGTTCCTTGGTGTCTTTCTTTGGTTAGATCAGGTTCTGTTTTACTTTAGTTCAGGCCTTCTTAGTGTTTTTAAATGTTTATTTCTTGTCTCTAGTTATTCCTTGTTGCTGTAGTTTAACTGTTTCTGGGGTTTAGTGTTTGATTTATTTTCTCGCCCCTGTGCCACTCTCTCTCTCTCTCTCTCTCTCTCTCTCTCTTCCATCACACTTTCAACCTGTTTCTAATCAACCATCTGTTTGTTTCCTTTTTGTCCATCAATAAAACTCATTCTCAGTTCCTGGTTCCTTTTGTCAGCTCTTGTTATTTCCCTGCCGTCATTTTCCCCTGGATTCCTGTTTTTGGATGGACTCTGGCTCCCTGTGTTCCCCGTGATGTTTTTAAGTTTTCAGTTTCATTAAAGAACATTCATTATGACCCATTCATGCTCCCAGCTCCAATCTGCATTTTGGCTCCACCAACAAACACATCATCACTATTTTAACAGCATTTCTTATGCAGTGGAAACACAACAACTGTGAAATGGTGGAATATTGACAAAGTAATGGAGAGTAATTACTGCCATCCAATCAGAGAACATAGAAACAGAGGATAGTGTATAAAATCTGGATTGTGTGATTGGAAATATTGGTGTCTCCATAAGGTTCTGTATTTCCCAGAAGACAGGCCAGAGATCCGTGAACAATTTGCTCCATCCTGCAGGTCTCCTTGTCCCTCCTGGTTCCATAAATCTCAGATCCCCTTGGGGAAAACCGGTCAGACGGAAGCAAAATAAAGCTGTCTGAAAAGTCGACTGCTTCAAGTTACATTCGCTGGACAAATCTTAAATCACGGCTGAAGCTCTGTAGCACTGCAGAGTTTTCATTCGGCCAGAAGATGGACGGCCGGTTGGTTGGTTGGTTGGTTGGTTGAGGCAGATGAAGCTGGTGGTTCTCTGATCGGAAAGTCGGTTTACTGGCCTGTTAAAGGCAAATAAAGCGTTTCTCTTTGGAGGCATATATTTAATGGCTCTTATGTTACTCCAGTTAACGTCCCGGCACAGCAGGAGGTCTGTCAACTCCCTCCATCATGTTGTGGGATGAACTCAAGAACCTTCTCTGGACTCACTATGAAATAGGCGACTTTTTATTGGAGAACGTAGGTTTAGGTGGGATAGAAATGTCTTCTTTAGCTGGAGGTGACCCGATTATTCTTCATTGAACAGGTTAGGTTAAGTCTATGGTCTATACAAAACATGTTTATTACACCTTTTTCACATATTCGTTCTTAGATAATGAGATTTTTTTCTGAACCTTTCAGAACGAGCTGGTTTAGGGCGTACTGTCTCTTTAAATCCCAATAAGCTGCTCCTGGCCACGCCCCCAACTCAAACAGATGTTACTGTAAAACAGCTGTGCAGAGGAACATGTAGCCTACTGTGCTAATTTCTGATTATATAACATTTAAAAATAACCTTTAAAAAGTCTAGAATAGATTATGAAATAATATTGAAATGATGGAATGGATGAATTTGTACACAAAGTGAAGATTGTTACTGTTTGTTTTTATCTTTGAAATTGTGAAAATGTTTTTATTTTGTGTGTTTTAAGGTTTTGAAATGTTTGTTAACTGTTTTGAGTCGATCAATTTGAATTTTGTAGTTTGATTTTGTTTGTTTTGTTAAGGTACTTATCTTTTTTTTGTAATGTTTGTAAAAGAATGATTTTATTGTAATGTTTGTGGTTTGGAGCCCAGGAAGTATCGTCTTTATGGTAGAGACTAATGGGGATCCTTAAATAAACACATTTTTACGTGAAAATGGCTGCAAACAGATGCACAATTATACAACTGTACATCATTGAAAAGCAGAAGTGGAGCCTCCTGCAAAACCAACAGCGATGCAGCAAGTGGTTTCTGGATGGAAAGTCAATAAGACACCTGTCTTTTTCCATTGTACAGCACTTATAGAGGTAAACCAAACATGCTTGAGTGGCTGGGTTGCTAGGTAACGAGATGAGGTTGCTAGGTAACGGGTAGCAACTGCTGATTTGTGACTGTATATTCTGGAGATTTTTGAAGCAGCTCCTGCAGGCACCAAAAAAATTATTAGTAGTTTCAGAAGCAGCAAAAACCCAAACGGAAGAATAAAAATGTGCAAAACGGGGATGTTGCACATTCTACCAGCTTCGTATATTGTGGTATTTATCGGCCATTTTGAGAAGCGTCTGAAATTGACGGGGGGAAGAAGCTTCAGTTCTACTTCCAGGCGAAGGCAGACGAGGTAAACAACATGTGTTTTGTCAGTTGGAAGTGAATGAAACCGAAGAAGCCGGGACAAATCGAGCGGAGGAACGGCGTCCCTCAGGGCGGGTGGATGCGGCGGAGCACCAACTGCCGCCGCAGGTGTATGTCGCTCTGGCTCTGTGAAACGGTTCGATAGCGACTAATGGATTGACCCAGGTGCTCAGGGCGGATCTGTTTGCAGGGTCAGGGCAGCGGGGGAGCCTGGCTGACATGAGCCTGACCCAACGGGGGGGATATGCCGCCTTTCCCATCATAACCGTCTCATTTCAAAGGTCTCTTCACGGTTCAGGTACAAGCGACCTTGTCTCTTTCACGACATCTTTAAATGCAATAAAACCTCATAGATGATGTCTCAGTTAACACTCAGTGCAACCTTTTGTTTTTATTTAAGCGTCATTGTGTAAAGCACTTTGAAATGCCTTGCTGCTGAAATGTGCTATACAAATAAAATTTGATTGATTGATCAAAACCCCAAGTCTATACATACGCTGTATGCGCTGGGTTTTTACCTTAGAATGGCCAACTCTGTTATTCCTCTGTCAGTTTGATACAATAGGGGCTTCAACACTTCCCATATCTG
>CAEGAF010185237.1:0-26844 GCA_903067075.1 Micropoecilia bifurca
TTGGACTGTGGGAGGAAACCAGAGAACCCGGAGAAAACCCACGCATGCACAGGGAGAACATGCAAACTCCATGCAGAGAGGCCGGGGCCGGGAATCGAACCCAGAACCTTCTTGCTGCAAGGCGGCAGCTCTACCAACTGCGCCACCGTGCAGCATTCAAAATTCAAAATAATAAATAAATAAATAAATAAATAAATAAATAAATAAATAAATAAATAAATAAATAAAAGAGATAAGATAATGTTTGTTTTTTTCCTGATCAGATTTTGGTGCCAGGCACCACCACCACAGCTCTGCTGACACAGCTGCTCCCAGATACCGACTATAACGTTGCCGTTGTTGCCTTGTACAGCGATGGAGAAGGTCCTGCTGTTAGTGATGATGGAAAGACACGTAAGTCTAAATGACAACATTTGCATGATGCAACAAGTTTAGGGAGCAATTCTTTCTGCCTTCTTCCTATTTTGCTGTCAAGGACCACCAGCTTCTTGTTATCATTTGAAGTGGTCTTGGTTTCATGAACGTCTTTCAGTCATGTGGACATTTGCTATATGATACTACGACAACCTTATAAAGTCTTAATAAAAAACACTTTAAATAATTCCAAGAAAGTCTGATCCCTTTAAAGAATAGTTTAGTGTTTGAGATGTTCACAACTTCTGACCTCTGCACCTTTCTCCCGTTCTGTTTTGTATCCACAGTGCCCCGAGGTGGCCCAAGAAACATGCGTGTATATGACCCCACTACCACCACTCTTTCTGTTAGCTGGGAACATGCAGAGGGTCCAGTCATGCAATATCGCATCGCCTACGCCCCGACTACAGGAGACCCTATTGAGGAATATGTGAGAATCTTACCTCTTTGTATTTTCTACTTTAATCTTTTGAAGTGAAATATATAGCTAAATTTATAGCTGTGTATAGTGTAGCTTTGAATAACAAGAAGCTTTTTGTAATATAATATTGTCTTTTGTGCTGCAGACTTCAGTTCAAGGCAACAGAAACAATGTGATCCTCCAGAACTTGGATCCAGACACACCATACAACATTAAAGTGACTGCCATCTACGCTGACGGACCAGGAGGAGAGTTGGAAGGAAATGGACGCACAGGTACCAACTCCTTTCGGTTCCCATTCGCTTTATAAGAGTTAAAGTTATTATTGCACTACTGTACACATCAAATCACTATTAAAATAGAAACAATTTGTGTGTTATCATACTTATCAAACCTTGATTGCGCAACCTTTCATAAGTATCAAAAATACCTAAAGGTCTTGTGGGAAACTGTTAGGTGTTGCTCCACTTGCAGAGATTTAATGCTTCTAGTTCTGGTCATTCTATTGGCCAATTTCTCTTCTTAAATGACCAAGACATTACTGCCTATCATATAATTCCCTGAATGAGGCCGCATTAATATAATTATTAATGATTTATTTATTAATGGAGCAGAACTTACCATAACATGTTGTAATACTTCCCTCATAACTCAAATGTCATAATGGCCTTTACACTATAGCACAGTAATTACATTGCTGATATATCATGTGCTTATATACTTTGGAATTTGAGGCTTTTGCCCTTTAGTGAACTGTGTTGCCCCATCTTGTTTCCTGCAGTGGGAATGCTGGGCCCCAGAAATCTCCGTGTTTCTGATGAGTGGTACACTCGCTTCAGGGTGTCATGGGACCCCGCTCCATCCAGGGTTAATGGGTACAAGATCATCTACCAGCCCGAGGGTACAAATGAGCTTCCCTATAGCAACTGTGGCGTTATGTTCTGGAGAAAATATGCACTTTATGGATACATATGTTTAACTTTTTGAAGCACAGTTTTGCCGCGAGGCTTAATTGGTAAGGTGGTTTTTCTTTATAGGTACTAATGACGTCTTGGAAGCATTTGTTGGAGACGTGACATCACACCAATTACAAAACCTAAAATCTGGAACGACTTATGACTTGAAGGTGCTGGCCCAGTACAACACAGGCTTCAGTGGACCTCTGATTGGTCAAGGAACGACATGTATGTTGAAAAGTCCAGTCATGAGTGACTGGATTTAAAACTGTAACACTTTATACTGGATGATTATTGGGACAAAGGAAACATATGTATTAATACTTACTCTATTCCTTTTAGTGTATCTGAATGTGACTGGCTTATCCACTTACAATGTTGGATATGAATCTTTCTGCCTCCGTTGGGCCCCTCACAGAGCAGCCACATCCTACAGACTGAAAGTCAATCCCTTCGACAGTAAGACTTATGTTCCTTAAATTTGTATTTCATTAATCTTTTTAATCAACACTGATTATATTATTCTGTTTTCTTCCTCTCCTGTAGCTTCTAAGCGAGGAGCTCAGGAAGTCACAGTGCGAGGCTCAGAGAGCAACTATTGTTTTGATGGTTTAAGCCCTGACACTCTTTACAATGCCACTGTTTACACCCAAACACCCAACCTAGAGGGACCTGGAGTCAGTGTCAAGGAGAGAACATGTAAGAAAGTGTCCGCTCTCCATGTTCTGTATCAGCATGTGGAAATGCTGCTTGTTGATACCATGAAAATTGGATGGGAGAAGCTAATAATTCACCCTAAAATATAATTTTTGGCTCTTTGCATGCGATTTGTCATTGCAGTGGTCAAACCCACTGAGGTACCAACCGAGCCGCCCACTCCTCCTCCCCCAGCTTCAGTGCCGCCTGCTTTAGATGGTAAAAAAAACTATGGAATATATTCAACATGTAACATTTTGTTGCTGGTTAGATTATATTAACACTATGTCATTCGGATCACAGTTTGCAAAGGTGCCAAAGCAGACCTGGTCTATTTGATTGACGGCTCCTGGAGTATCGGAGATGAGAGCTTCAGCAAAGTCATCCAGTTCACCACAAAAATGACTGCAGCTTTCGACGTCATCAGCCCCAAAGGCATGCAGGTCAGTCGTTCTTGAATTTAAATTTAGCTGGGATAATTTATAATAAACTGCAGTAGTGTTCATAAACTAACCAGCCCCTCATACGGGACACCACTCCCTTTGGCTTGGACCACCATTAACCAGATCAAGAATTAATTTTAGCATTCGTATATTTACAAATATTTAATTAATGACAAAGAAACAGTCGGACAGACAAATCTTTAGAGAAAGGAGGCAAAAGCCAATTATACTTTTTACAAAACCAGAGTTAAAATGTCCTTGAACATTTATCAAAAGTTAACTCTTAGGGAGTTTAGCTTCCTAACTTCTAAAGAAAAAAGCAGAGGAAAAACAAAGTCTCAGGTCTTGCTTCTCTAATTTAATTTTGAGCACCGGAACAACAGAGCAAGTAAAAAGTAAAAACTGCGGCCTGGAATTAGGCTAATGGCGCCATCACAGATCCAACTTGGCTCATTTGAGGTTGCTTAAGTCCTGTTTCCATAGCTGGGATAAGAGGGAACTCTCTGTACAAGTAGCTTTTATTCTGAATGGAAGGTCACTCAGACTGTATTGGGTTGGGTTTGGTGTAGTTTAAATGTCTTAGTGGTTTTGCCCTTTGACTTGGAAAAATAATTAGATGCAACAGAAAATGCTGTTATATGAAGATAATGTAGAAATGTTTACATGACTGAGGTGTGGAAGAAAGACAACCAAAAGTCAAAGTAGCAAAACTTACAATGTGAAAAGCATTACCACTTTAAATAGCCAACTAAAATTTTCTTTTCTTTTCTTAGACCTTAGATTTATCATCAAATTGTTGTTGTAGATACTACCTCATGGCCCAGGTTGGTTTAAACATGACATTAAAAATAGACAAGTACGTGCCTGTGTTCTTTCGTTCATTAATGGTCATTTAAAGCTTCTTGAATCTCCCAAATAGGATAATATTTGACTATACTGACAGACCTTCATGCAGACAAAACTATTAAGACATAGTCGGATGTGAAAGGTCAAACCTTTTACATAAAACATACACTTATGTGTACACTACATAATTGAATTATTAAGTTTTACTTAATGTTATTATTTCTTTGTATTCTGTCATTAACCTGTCTATTTTCATTTATTTTTTGTACAGGTTTCATTCGTGCAGTACAGCGATGATGCCAAGACTGAGTTCAAACTTAACACTTACCACGACAAAGGAATTGTTTTATCAGCTCTGCAATCAGTTCGCTACAGAGGAGGCAACACCAAGACTGGTACTTCACTTAAAAAAAAGACAGTTTAACAAAGTAATTGTTTTGGATTGTTATGCATATATAATTTTTTGGGGGTTTTCTTTCTTAAGGTGTTTCTCTGAAGCATGTCTACGAGAAGGTGTTTACGTCAGACGGTGGCATGAGAAGAAACGTCCCGAAAGTGCTGGTAGTTGTCACAGATGGACGCTCCCAAGACGAAGTTAAGAAGAGTGCAGAGAGACTGCAGCACTCTGGTATGAAGTCATAATATCTGCTTGTTTTTACACTGGGCCTAAGAAACGTTTTTTGAGTACAATTGTGAAGAATTTTGTTTTCCACAATAGGGCTAAAGGCTTGTGGTTGAATATTTATTAAACTCAGAGTAATGTGAGGCAAAAGTCAAGTCACCTGTGGGTTTTTGATGTACTTAAGAATAGCTTTTGTTTGTTTATGTGTGTGTGTGTGTGTGTGTGTGTGTTACATAGGCTACAGTGTGTTCGTGGTTGGCGTAGCTGATGTTGACATGAGAGAACTGACGGTTATCGGCAGCAAGCCCACCGAGAGGCACGTGTTTGTCGTCGACGACTACGACGCTTTTGATAAAATCCAGGATAACCTGATCACCTTCATCTGTGAAACAGCCACATCAAGTAAGACAAATACTAAGAAATCTGATATATTCCAACTGATTTATCAGTAAATTTGCAGTGGAAGATAATTCAGTGATGTGCACTGTGACGCTTCACGAATGGACAAAGCAATGAAAAACATATAGCAGTGAACAAAAATAGTGGCACCCATGGTAAATTTGTTAAAAGTACTTTATTTGTTAAAACTACACAAAACATATATTTTTTCTAAGACCTACGTTACAAAGAAAACTTTACGGGTGAGCTGATGAGAAAAGATCATCAGAGAGAACCCCGGACAGCCCACACAGATTGTGCAAGAAGAAAAGAACAAAGAATCAGATCTGTTTGTGCAAGCGTCAACTTGGAAAAACTTATAAAAGGCTAAATGTTGTCCCAGTGAAAAAATATTCTACACTGTGTTGACCACAAGGCTACTAAAAATTTTTATTGTGCAAGAATTTTTTCTAAAAATGGCATGTTTTTCTCTCCAATTAAATGTTCTCCAAGTAAATTTGGCTTTTTCTGAAATTTACGGTGGCAATGTACTTCTGCAGTACTGTAAAACTTGTACACATCTTTACCAATAAATGTGCTGACATCTGTAAGCAACACAGTGTTTACACCTAATCTATTTTTCCAATGTCTTATAAACTCTTGTGATCTTGCAGCTTGCCCTCTAATCTACATCAATGGATACACCACACCTGGTAAGCATTTAAATACCACACCTTGCACATTAATCTCTGGAGTGCCTAAAGTCTTTACTAGACATTTTCTTTGTATTTTTCATTTTCTCATTGATGCTCTGTTTATTCTTTCTTTTCAGGCTTCAGAATGCTTGAAGCTTTCAACATAACAGACCGGACATTCGCCGGCATGAATGGTGTGTCCATGGAGACTGGTTCCTTTAACAGTTACATTGCCTACAGGCTGCACAAAGACTCTTACCTAACCCAACCCACCAAGTAAGAGTCTGAGCAAAATACTATTTGTGTGAAAATAAAGGGTGTGTAACTCTTGGATTGCAGTTTTTCCCAATGTAGCTGACCTTGTCTTTTTTTCTGTTATATAATCTATGATGCTCCTCAGCCCACAGTCATTTATAATGATGGTAACTCATATCTGTAGTTCGAGGGACTTGCAGAGTAGCTACCAGCATTAACCCTTTAACTGCCCGCTCAACCATTTGGTTGAGCACATTTTGGGTCTCTATATCTCAATATGAGGAGTGCATAAATTAGCTTAACCTGATTGAGCCTTCTCTGCCACTTGCTTGAAGTACAATATGCTAAAGAAATTGACTAGAGGGCACCGTTTCTTTAAATAGTAATAGTTCTTCTTCCCCGCTCCAATCAGGAAGTTAGAAACACAAAATTATGTCACAAATATCGACTGGTTGTGGTAAAACTTTGAGAAGTAGGAATAATTTTCTGGCATATTATAGTATTATAGACATTAATAAACAGAATTATGATGGTTGATACCACCTAAAAAGCTAAATTAAAGGTCTAATAATTTTTTAAAAACATGCTCAACCAAACGGTTGAGATGTCACTTAATGGTAAATGTAGCAAATTAAGCTAATGTAGTTGACATTTATTTCTTTGGTATAAAATCTGAAGTAATTTCTTCTATTGGTGTAAAAATGAAACAACAAGTGTTATTAAAGTGTTATACACTAAGAATAATTATAAAATTATCTTACAAAATATTTTTTGTGATTTTCTGAGTTGATATTAGAAAATATGATAAAATTTTAGAATAAATGTGGGGAAATCATAATTTTCACTACTACTAATTAATTTAAACTTTTCAACCACCACTAGATTTAGGCTAAATCCTTCTATGTTGCGAGACCACGCAGTCTTCTTGCCCTTGACCGAAAAATCCTCAAGAATCTGATGGTGATCTGAGCGATGATGACCAAGAAGAAGTTCCCTTGGAGCAGCCAAATGACAACGTCGACCCAAGTTACACCATAGGCTCCAACAAAAGCACAGGACTCTGGAACCAGGAAGACATTGATGAGTTCCAGGCACTTAATTCAAGATTTGAACCCTCTGAAGCTGTGCCCTAAGCCTTCCCTACCCATAACCCTTGATCTGGAGTGAGAGCGCATACCCTTTGAGATACCTAAATGGGCTGAGAACCATTCGTGGGGAACCCACAGCCTCAAAGAATGAATCACCTAGCCCTACCCCTTTCAGTATTTATAAATGCTCTTCACTAACGAGATGATTGAACATATCACACATCACACCAATTTGTACTCTGCTCAAGAGCTGGGGGATCCAATCAAGACTAGCCCTGAAGAAATAGAGCATTTCCTAGCGATCCTTCTTTTTATGGGTGTTTTCAATGTCCCATCACTGGAGGACGACTGGCACCATGAATCACCTGTTTGCTGACACTGACTGAAGATAGGAAAATTAAAAATGCAATATTTCCTTGTTCGACACAATGTTTTTCTTGGTTGAANTTTTCTACTGTAATTGGTATTTTTATTAGTTTATGTACTTAAACCATTAAGTGACATCTCAACCGTTTGGTAGAGATCAATATTTCCAAAACCACAGGGTCTTTTGAAAAAAAAATTTTTGATTATGTTTATGAATCACCTTAGGGTAAATGAAATGCAAAAAATTTTCACAGGTTTTTTTCTAGGTGTGGTAGTTAAAGGGTTAAGCCCACTTCTGGTTTTCTGTAAGATTTTGAATAAAGGATTTTAGTTAATACATGCCCTCTTCCCTTATCCTTACCCTGGAAGGAGAAAATGCTGTTGAAACAGCATTAGGTATTTGCAGAAGTAAAGTACTATCTATACAATCAAGTGAAAAACTTTGAACTACTTGAGACTAGAGAACATGGGAAAAAGTGTTTTGCAAGTTAGGCAAAGCCTGGGCGGAAATGATCATTTAAAGGTTTTTCGGCATGTTTAACAAAGAGGATTATATATGTTTGCAGATGGATTTTTATTTAATGTTGGCTTAGCAATGCAAACACAAGATGAGTGCCATGACAGTAAATACTTTTAACTCTTTAATAGGGAGATCCACCCAGATGGTCTTCCCCCATCTTACACCATCGTCCTGCTCCTCCGCCTCTTGCCGGATACGCCCTCTGAACCTTTTGATATATGGCAGATTGCTGACAAAAACAACAACCCTGAGGTCGGAGTCACAATGAATCGTAAGTTTCCATCAGCCAGTCAGAAGGGAAGGTTGTGTGGCTGACTCAGTACTTGCAGTGCCCTGCAAGTGTATTCCCAACCTCTGAGCCTTGTCTGATATTGTCACATTAAAAACAAACTTCAATGTATCTTATTGGGATTTACAATACATATATATATTTGCAATAAGAGTTCTAAAGGTAATTTTACCGTATTTAGACCTGTTCGAGTAAAAGGGACCAAATACATATGCAGGTTCGATTTTTTTTTTTTTTTAGATTTATTAAGGGAAAAAACAACTCATTCTCCCTTCCAATCTTCTCAGTTTTGTGATGCTTTGTGTTGGTTTATCACAGAAAATCCCAAATTTCACATTGTAGTTGTAACGTGACAAACTGTGGAAAAGATCAAGGGTCAGGAATCCAAGGCACTGTACAGATCTCTGGAGAGAATCTTAATCTTCTTGCCTTTTCTTTTATTTACAAAGTTGGCTGAGTTAATGGCATTAATGGAAAATTCAGTTCATTGCCCTCGGAATAAATGAGGAATAGCCATCTTCACTGTAATTCTGTAATGAAAGGCTTTCGTTTGTAAATGAACATCTGCTGTAAGTTTGTCCTTCTGCTGTAAGTTTGCATCCCTGGGAAGGAATGCAAAAACTGCATGTGAATATCACAATCACCTGCGAGCCACGAGCATGTGTTCTCTATAATCCTGACCGTTGCGTGCATCAGAGGATACTGTTAGCGATTTATCAAAGGCTCTTGTCTTTTCAGCTTCCACCCAAACTCTTACGTTCTACAACAAGGACACCCGAGGAGAGATTCAGAGAGCTGTCTTTAATGAAGCGCAAGTGAAGCGAATTTTCCATGGCAGTTTCCATAAGGTAAACATACCGCATGGTTCTTAAAAACACAAGTATCTGCTTGCACTTCATAGTGATAATTGTAAAAAAAAAGAGTTTTTTCCAGTAATTTGGGGCATCTTAAAGTATTTTCTTTCCCTTTCACATATAGTTTTTTTGACATGCTTTTATGTGTGTTTGTGTTGTTCTCATTTAATCTGCCTTAGATATTCCTTATTGTGAGCTTCATTGCAGTGGAACAGTTTCAAATTACTGATCAAAAGAACTCTACTTTCAGTCTTAGTGTTATCTTACTGTTGGGATTTTTGAGGTCCCCCTTTCTCACGAGTTGACATTTTAGCTTTGTTTTATTTAGACCAGGCACTTAATTTGATAAATGAGCTTCAGAGGCCATAAATAAGCTTAAATGCTGCTGGTGGGAGTGAAAGTCTGATGCCTTTGTGGTCGGGTGTAATGTGCAAAATGTCTGGTTCAGGATTTGATTTTCCAACCAGTCGCAGAGCCAAAAAGTAAATAATATTCTACTACAAACATTCAGTTTTTAGTACAGTGAAATTAAAATGAGCAAAAGATTACATAGAGACAGCTTCAAAGATGAAAATTATGTTCTTGGGGTATTTAAATCTGACTCATAGCATCTGATGTATGTTGTTGAGGGTTTTTAGCTGTAAGGCACCAGATTTAGAAGATTATGAGACCATGATACTTTGATTTAACAGCTTTTTTCAGCATAGTAGATCATGAAGTACTATGCTGAGGATCTACATAGGTTTTTCTAAATAAGATCTACACTATTCTAGCTCCAGTATCTGTCAAAAGCATGCCTCTAACTCAAAATATCAAACCTCACAGTAGTGGTATTGGTTTCTTTCCAGCATATAAATCCAAATATTAGATCCTTATGCTTGACTCTTCTTAAAAGTATTTCAACATGGTTTCTCACAAGATGCAAACAAAGACATCAAGAATCTCCATGAGAAATACAAAGCAGTTCTTGTCATGTATTAGCACTGTGGGATGTGGAAAGCAGAACAATAGAATGCAGTATGTTGTCGTGCTGACTTGAATGGATTTAACTACAACCATCAGTTAAGTCAAACTGCATTTAAAGTTCCCTCTCACAGACAACGAGTCCCTTTTTATCTCTGATGTAGATTCCGTTTTTCCTCCAAAAGCAAGGTTATCATAATTAGTGACCCCTTTTTAATGAGCAAGAGTCTTATCCAACATCAAAGTTCACTCAAGAGATGTGCTGGCCCGAACATCAGAGGACACTAAATAGTTTTGAAGGTCAACCATTCGACAACTACGCAACTAATTGTGAGGTAACTTCATGAATGAATGGCTCTTTGGAAAACGTTGACTCAGCAGTTGATGAAAATTAAACGTTTCTTCGCTTGTCTGGTTGGAAAGCAGACTTTGAACGTGCGTGTGTGTGTTTCGGTTCTCTCAGCTTGTGGCCGTAGTGAAGACTGTTGTCTGAATGTGCACCGGGTGGCTATTTGGTGGTGAAGTGTTGCCATTCCACAAGCTGGCGGGTCCGCAGTGGTCTACCTAGCTGCTTATTTGTTGGTCTGCAAAGTAAGTGCTGGCGCTGCCTGCGGTGGTGGTTTGAGTTTACATGTTGTCAGTGGTTTTTTGAAACTTTTTTGGCTCTTTTGGGTTGACCTCAAAGAGTGTGTGTTTTTGGCATCCGAGCTGAAATCTCACTGACAGTGATCAGCCTTTTCAGCCTTTTGTTGAGTATTAGCCTAAGTATTGTTGCTTTTTTTAGTCAATCTTTATTCATCATAACTCCAATGGCACATATAGATTGGAGATTGTTGTTGAATGTGCTGCACAGTAATGGTCCTAAAAATGACCCCTGTTGCTCTCCCACACTTTGCTGATGTGATCCTCACTTTACAAAAAGTTCAAGCAAAGTATAGAGGAAATTCAAGATGTTCTTATTTTCCTTGTCCTTTGCATGCACAAACAGAAATCCGAAACTTCCTTTAAAAAGATAAGATAATGCAAACATTGGGTTTCAGGATTAGTCGCAGCATAGTTTTAATGCCAATGTAAATGAGAATCAACTCTCAGTGTTTATTGTGTTTCACTCCAGAAAATACAAACTTGTATTTTTTTTTATATTTATTTTATTTTTTTCATAGAGAAATAAAATTGTTTGTGTATAAATGAAATTAAAACACTGTCTTTCAAGGTTTGGGATTTTGGAAGATGACAGAACAGGGAAGAGGGAGCCAGGAAAAATAAAATTCTATCTGCTGGGAATCATGCAAAGAGGTTTAATCAGTTAAAGCAGAGCTGGAGACAACATGTAGAGAGTTGAAGCAACAAAACAAATTCTTAGCAATTCATTAAGATGACCAATTTGTCAGTGTTTTCTTGCATTGGAACCATCGCCCAGCTCAGTTGAGGGAGCTTTGAATCCACCCAGTATAGTTTTTTACTAGATTTACTTTTTATTGATTTCAGTATTTTATAGGTTTGGGGAACCCTGAAGGGCATCATGGTTTACGTTTATGCCAGGACCCTGGAATAAATGGCACCTCTTTCCCCTTTGTGGTCCACCAAATAGTTTATTCCGCTTCCAAGGAAGTAGACTGTAATTTTGTGAATAGTTGCCAGGAACTATGGTCGGGTTTGTGGTTGATATAGCTTTGTAGAGAGAAATGGTAGCAAGCTTTTTCCTGACATAAAGAGATCTTGTTTGACTTTAGAGTGGGGGAAAATTTGCAACTGCAAAGAGAAAAGTATGGAAAGTGTAGGACTTCTGATGGCGAGCCGCAGAAGATATTGTTTCAAGATGTGCGGATCGGGCCTCTATTCACAGGAAATCTAAGAATTTGGCACTTTTTTCACTTAGTCGTTATATAATCACAGAGCGCAGATGAATAGCTAGCTGTTGCATAGATTTTTAAGGTCTAGATTTGTCTAGATGCATCAAGTTTTTTGCTATATCAAAAAGATTTTCTGGGTAATTTAATTTGTACTTAAGGTGTTTTATAGGCTTAAGACTTCTGAGTTCCCCAAATTAAGTGGAATAAAGTCACTATAGGGCCTTATTGTTCTCTTTTTGAGAACAAGCACATCTCTTCAAAAATATAAATGAGTCCGAGCACCATCTTTTTAAATTTCCAATGTACAGATTTATTGTGCACGAATAAATTGGGTACAGGTGGTGTTCCAATAAGACAAGGATGTTTTGTTAAAAGCTTCCCCCTCTCCATCGTCTGTCTCTTCTAGATTCACATTACCATCTCACCAGAAAAAGTCAAACTCACTGTGGATTGCCAAGAGGTGGCAGAGAAACCCATCAAGGAGGCCAACAACATTACACTGGAGGGCTACGAAGTGCTTGGCAAGATGGTCAAGTCTTCAGGTTCAAAGAAGACCTCAGCAACAGTAAGAGCAAAACAAGCCAAGCTTGTTAAAATGCAAAAGTGACATCTGGAAGAGGATCTAGCAGCGTTCAAAACAATGAACATCTCAAATCTGTAGTGCATTAATGCTGCAGCTAAATGTTAACTATTCCCAGGGTTGGCTGTTGAAAGAATGAAAGTCTGCAAGCCTCCATTTCTCCCTGGATCCTATTGTATTTTTTTTAAACTCTGTACTTTTTTTTATTAGGAATGGGAATTATTTGAAACACCCTACAATGTATTCTACCTCATCTTGTATCTTGTAGTTCCAGCTCCAGATGTTCGATATTGTTTGCAGCTTGAGCTGGATTAGCCGAGACAAATGCTGCGAGCTGCCAGCCACAGTAAGTGTCATTTTAGACTTCCAAACAATTCAAAATATGAATGGGATGGATATTGACATATTACAGTTTCTCACATTGTTTGTGAAATAACGGTTTTGCTTCTATGAAAGTTGGTTGATTTTATAGTTAGTCAGAGAATAAATAGGCAAAGATAGAGGAAGGAAGATATGCAGCAAAGGCTCCAAGGTTGGACATTGAACCCCGGATGAGGACTCATGACCGATATATATCGGGTGCTTGCTCTACAAATACGCTAAATGTGTTGAAACGAAGACAAAAATGAAAAGGCTAATAGTGTTTACATTTCAGGTTGTCATTAGCATCTTTAATTAGCCTCGCAGACCACATTCCTAAAACAGCAGATCCTCTATCACCTCGAGATTGTCGATCAATAACGCTGAGATTTCTGAAAAAATCTGCCAACATTTCTAAATCCAGCAAGTTATATGATAGACAATCTGAAAAATACACCACAAAATTTCTTGTTCTATCGCTAAAAACAGCTGTTTAGAGAGAGAAAAAAAAACATCTCAAATTGTCTGGAAAGAACTTTGTATCCTGGGTAATTTTGATAATTTGACTATATGAAGCATGAGTCCCAATTGCATAAAAACAACTCCTTCCTTTGGCTCATGTAGCAGACAGTAAAAAGATTCATTTATGTTCTGTGGGAAATACATGGTACTTGCACTTTTAGCCAATTACAAGCAATTTATGTGTAATTTTCTCCAGATATGAACACATCACACCAGTGATTGGAATTGTAATTTGTTATGCTTAAGACAACAATGCAGAAATATGAAATGAATCTGCAGCTGCAGCATTTTTGTTTTAAAGCCCTGTTTTCTATGTCACACTTTCAACATTAATCCATTCTTGCCTTTTATGGGTTACAAAACTGTCTCGTCTTTTATAAATCCCTAGCAAAGCAAAAGACAGAGCTATCCAGGATAAGATCAAGAAATTAATTTCCTCTGTTTTAGATTGCCAGGAAATGTCTTCAGGTGTCAGAGTTTAAAAGGGAGAATAATAAAACTAAAGCAAGCATGTATGTTACATTTTTATCTCTGCATCTTCTTTCCCTCCAGCGAGATGAGGCCAAGTGTCCTTCCCTTCCCCACTCCTGTACTTGTACACAGGACAGTATCGGGCCCCAGGGGCCTCCTGGACCTTCGGTAAACCTCGCTATCACTGCTTTTTGTCTGTCTTTTGCCTGATAAAATTGTTTTCTCAGAAGTCTTAGATGTTTTGAAGATAATGATAAAGCCATACTGTTTTCCACTAGGGTTGCCCATGCGCAGTTTGAACTTTATGCAGCCGAGAATGTTTCTTGCAAAATCATTTTTTTTCTCCAAATGGAGAAAGCAGCACAAAGAATGAGGCTAACGTCTTGCAAAGAAATGGGTGCTTAGGGATGAGTGTCAAGAGATAAATGTTTCATGATAAAACAACAGTCTGCAATATGTATACTCAGTAAACTCACTTAGGTCCTGCTAGGAAGTCCTATTGCTTGTGGTTTACGTTTTTCAGAATTTGCTTCTGTTGTTACACTTAGCCTGTGTTTCTGCCTCTTCATTTTTTTCAGGGCAGTCCAGGTACTAAAGGACCTCGAGGAGATAGAGGAACACCTGGCAACCCTGTGAGTTCAAATTTAAATCACTCAACGCATGCTGAAAATTATTACTAGTGAATACCATTATTGTGTCCTGTACCACTACTGTTTGTTTTTACACATGGTTGGGCAAAAGCTCTTCTACCTATTGAACTTTTTTACAGTCATCTAATTAGCAAATACAAACCACCTTTGAGCAAACAGCATCGTTTAGATCAACACGCACAGCAGACATGGGAGGAATGAAGTTGTGTAAAAATTTAAAGCAGGGTTAGGTCAATAAACGATAACCCATGCAGCCAAGGGGCACCTGGTGGGTCAGCAGGAGCTGCAAAATCTGTCAACAAGAACTGCTGTGCATTCCACAAATCTGGCCTTTTCAGAAAAGTAAAGCTGCACAGTATCTTGCTAATAAATCATTGTCTAAATATCACAGGGTGCAAAGTGTCATTCCTTTAAATGCGTTTTATGTTGCAAACGTAGTTGCTAACACAATAACGGTGTGCTTTGCATGTAAAGACACATGATGTTTCATGTGTACCAAAAAAATGTTGATCAAGCGTTTGTGAAATTTAAACACTCAACGCCGTTTATGATGTTTGTTAATCCAGACGTGTGCTCACATCTGCCTCGCTGCACGCTCATATTAGTGGTATAAATACAAACCCATACTCACTGTAGTACATGTTTTGTGCAAAACTGTAGGGAAACTGAGTGTAATTAACCATCTCATTAAGAAAAATGTGGGTGTTAAAGCACCCACATCCCTTATCTGAATCAGAATCCGAATTATTTTATTGTTATTGCACAGCAAAATTAATTGCCCTTTATTGAGGTGCGAAGCCTATGGTTAGAATGTCCTATGCCAGAATATCGATGAGACTTGTGTGCATGACTTAGAAATCCCTCTTACAGATTCTGTTTGTTGAATCTGATTGAGCTACCGCTATAATATTTTAAAAAGCAAAGATGGGCAGTATCTAGTTGAGTAAAGCTTGTAGAGACATGCTGCAAAACACTTGCAGCTGTAATAACAGTAAGAGGTGGTCTTACAAAGAATTCAATCCTGGGGTTTAATAGACTTCCATCTTATTGTCAAAATAATGCATAATTTTCCTTCCAATTTATAATTATGCACTATTTTCTATTGGTCTATCACATATAGTACAATAAAATACTTTGCAGTTTATGATCATATCATGACAAAATGCATAAAATCTCATATTTTATGCATTTTGTATTCAGAAATTGCATAAGTCTTGTATGCTAGATGTACAAGGTTGATAAATCTAGAATATCAGCATTGGTTAGATAACAAAGTAAACTATTCCAGAGGTCTGCCTCTTAAAGTTTAATTTCTCCTCCTCATAGAAAATTGCACACATCTGAAAACAGTTAAATGTATATTTCCCCACAGTAAATTTCAAGGAGGCCCATGTCAAATATTTTGAAGGTCCATTTCCCAGAACTGTCATTGTTAAACAACGAATCATCTGTCAGCACAGTTTCAGGCATAATTAAGTTTGACTTTAACCTTCTTTCCAAATATTGTGATTTTCTACCACCTTGCTGATGATGTGTGTATTGCTGCAGGGTCCAATGGGTCCCCGTGGTGAGTCAGGACTCCCAGGTACGATGGGGCCGCCAGGTCCACAAGGCCCTACAGGACTTTCTCGGCCTGGAGAACCTGTAAGTAAATTTTCATTGACAAATCCTTTCTTGCAATCAACTGTGTTTTGTTAATTGTACCATTTGCATTCCCTGCCTACCTTCTGATTGGTGAAAAATGCCTGATCCAACCATTGCTGCAATTCAGCACTTAGTGGGATTTATAACTGGCGTCAAAATACATCTCCCTCCCCTCTTCTACCTTCCAGACATCCAGAGAGCGCCGTTATTTTCTTTACTGATCCTATTAAAAATATCCCATCAATCACAAACATGGAACAAATGAATGGGTAAAGTAAAGTCTGCAATCCTTTCTTTTTCCTCTTCCTATGTTTTCAGGGTCGCCCAGGACCTAAGGGAGATCGTGGAGATCCAGGCATTACTGGTTTGCAAGTAAGAACTTTGTACTCATTTGTGGTTTATGATCAGGAAACTAGAAACTGTCCACAGGGAGCAGCATTTACGCTGGAATGTGAATTTAGTCCAATAATCAGGTTGAAACCACAATGAGATTTGGGAGCTTTATCATGCCAACCCTAAGGGAGACCAAACTCTTAATTTGGTCCTCTTGAGTGACAAACTGTTAAAGAACAGCAATGCCTTAAATTGATAAGGAATAGATGTTATTTGTTACTCCAGACAATACAAGGTCTGTGTAATTGAAGCAGAATTGGATTTAGAAAGACTTAAAGTGGCGTCTAGGTTTTTGAGCATGTAACCAAAGTTCATAGAGGTTCTTTGCATTTCTGTTACTTATGTCAGGAGTCAAGTTTGAGCCATTTACCATGGAGCGAAAATCATGTGGTGAAAGGGTGATTTTATCCAGCTGATGTCATTCATTCAACTCCCACCATTGAGCTGGTGAGGAAATCACCACTGCTTGGGCTTGAAATAAAAAAGTATGGGAGAAAATCCCACCCTGTAATGTTCAGAGTCTATTGGCAGCAGCGCATCTTTGCAATTTGACCTAATGTGGCCTGTTGTAGAAGAGCAACAGTCATATGAGACACAGGAGACTTTTTAGAGTTTCTTCAAGCAAAACAATGTGTTATCTTTGGCTAAATATGTACGAAAGAAGTGCATTTTCAGCATATTAAAAGCCTTTATACGCACTAGGAGGGCTACATAAATGGACACAGTTTTTGGTGATTTGTCTGGTAAAGTGTGTGTGTGTGTGTTTTTTTTTCCCAGGGTCCTCCTGGGCCACGTGGTCCTCTGGGCCCTGTTGGACCAAGCGGAGCTCGGGTAAGAATCCCATGCTAGCATGGAGTACATATAGAGTCAGAAGCCCTTAAAATGAATTGAGCTCTTTAACATCATGCCTTATATGGTATCTTGAGTGAGCTGTTGGTGTTTAACTATATTCACATGTATTTAAGCCTGTAAAGGTGTTACTCCTTAAGTTAAAAGGCGCCCTTAAGGCAAAAAAAGCCCCTTAGATTATGACAATGATATATTAAACTACCATGTTCCCCAAGGAGCTGTAACTCACATGTGAGCGTGTTGTTTCTTTTAAAGGGGCCACCAGGAAAAGAGGGGGCATCTGGACCCAGAGGCCCACCGGGGCCCATGGTGAGTATCTATAGGTACCAAATAAATAATGCTTAGTCCTTTTATTTTACTGATATTGTACATCTGCAAAAAAAACTAAACAAAAAAAAAAACGGTTTCTCTGGCTTCACTGTTCCACTCTGCTGGAACAGCACATAAAAACCAGACTGGCTCCCCAACTCTTGTGAGAATGATGCATACATCTCTCATTTTCCCTTTTGCGGTGGTTTGCGGAGGTCGGAATCTGCTTAATCCAGCCATCATGTTAACAGAGCGCACATGGTCTATAGCATCCAGAGTGCCACAAGAGTCATTAGCGTGATGGCTGGTGTACATGCACTTCCATGTCCTCCGCTGTTCTTGGCAGCTGATTTTCCCCCACTGCAGATGTCAGAGCACAAATCCCAACTTGATGCTTGTTATACAACTGTTAACTGGGAGCAGGAGTAAAATGTTGCACTAAGATTTACTAAGAAAGATTTCAAATATATTTCTTTTTTAGGGAAGTCCTGGAAATCCAGGTATACCAGGGATCACTGGAAAACCAGGCAAACCAGGAGACCCAGGAAGCCCAGTATGTACTAACTACTTAAATAAAAATATACAATGAAAGAAAATGTTTTATGCTTGATTTGACTTAGTTGTTGTTTTTGAAAGGGACTTGTTGGCCTTAAAGGAGAAAAGGGAGAGAAGGTAGGTTGTATCTAAATGCACATTTTACACATTTCTGTATAAAAAAAAGGGACTCTTGTCTTTATTAAGTTGTCTTTGGTTTCCAGGGAGACTTTGCATCCCAGAACATGATGCGTTCCATTGCCAGACAAGTTTGTGAACAGCTTGTGAACAGTGAGCAAAAACATCTCCCAAGCTTCTGGCAATTTAATAGTCCTTGACAAGTTCGACTTGATGAAATCCATCTGAATTTTTCAGGCCAGATGAGCAGAATTGATGTGCTGCTCAACCAGATTCCCTCCGGATATCGCAGCAACACTCCTGGGCCTCCAGGTCTTCCCGGCCCTCCCGGTGAGCCTGGATCCCGAGGAGAACCCGGACAACCTGGAAGATCTGGATTCCCTGGAACCCCAGGATTACCTGGAAATCAAGGAGAAAGAGGTACTTTTCAGGACCCATGGGAATATATTGACTGTTTGTAATGGTTTTAATGTTGAGCAACAAAAATGACCCAAAATAATTTATATTACGGTAATCAAAATTCCCTTAACCTGTATAACCACATCACGATGCCGCCACCACCATGTTTTATGCTGGAGAACGGTGTGTTAAGGGTGTTGGTGTTTAATTCCTGTTCTTCATTTTTATTTTTTATTTTTTGCAGGTTTACCAGGAGAAAAAGGGGAAAGAGGATCCCCTGGAAACGACATTAGAGGACAAAGAGGCCCATCTGGACCACCGGGTAATACAGTTAATGTTATTATGACATTTTCTAAAGAAGGAAATCAACTTAAATATCAAATTACAACAGGTCCAAGGTCACCAAATAATACTAAATGTTTCTGTTCTTTTTTTTTTTTTGCACTGGCAAAACTTAGCCAGAGTCAGTAATATGAAACTTCCTCTGTTGTGTCTATTTGGACAAAAGCACAGTCTATGCTTACAATTCAACACCTTTATTTGGGCTGTCACAGTACATAAATTCCCATGTTTTTTTCCTTTTTTCTAGGTTGGGGTTCTGTCATATGAATATCATGTTTCGCCACCATATTTGAATATTCAGAGCTAATGGTGGTTATATATTCAGGAAGGATCAAATTAAAACTAAATTGACTAGTTTTGTCCTTTCTAACTCGGAGCTAATATGCTGTTGTAGAAACATCTAATATTTCTTATGTTTTTTGAACGTTTTCCTAAATGCCTTCTATGATTTTCTCTCACATTTCCGTCCCTTTTGCAGTTTAAATCAAAGCAACAGGAAACGTTTATTTATATCTGTTACTCAACAGCAAACACTGAAGACGCTGTCTCTGAATAAAGTGAGAAAACACCAAGGACTAGAGAGAGGAAGTCTACACTGATGACTCAGTCCTATGAGTGTGTGTGTGTTGGGGTGGGGAGAGGGTGAAGAGATTTAGATTGTTGGAGAATGAGCTCTCCTTGGTGGCTGCATTGACAACACATGGATTCACTTTGCGGAGAAGGGGGAGGGGAGAAAAGGGGAAAATTCCATCCTGAGTTTGTGCTGTCTAGACAGATGGGCTGGGGGTAACTCCACTCAACCCCAGACTACGTCTCGCTTTTTTTTTTTTTTTTTTTTTGTTCTTAGTCAAACTCTCTAATTGAGCAGTTGAAAAATTGAAACTGCAGCTCCATGACCCCAAAATGTTTCCACGGAAAGTTTACAGGTGATGTCACTCAAATGCCAGAGGGACTCCCTTTCCTAAACGGGCCTCACTCTCTTAATGCAGGGCCACCAGGAGAGTCGAGAACAGGTCCCCCGGGTCCTTCGGGTTCCTCTGGACCTCGCGGGCCTCAAGGCCGTCAAGGTGTTCCAGGTGTGAGGGGACCACCAGGCCCCCCAGGATACTGCGACTCCTCTCAGTGTGTGGGCATTCCATATAATGGACAAGGATACACAGGTACACCCACTACTGTCTAAGTCCTGCATGGTTTGACTTGGGAAAAAAATAGTTGAAATGTATGCAGACTAATTATATTTGCAACTCATTGCTATACTTTATTGATGATGTCTGGAGGTCTTTATGTAGGGGTTCCTAATCGTTATTAAACAAAGTTAAAACCCTTTCAAACCCAATGTGAAGGACTAGAACACATAGATTAAAAAGTTGAACTTTGACATGAACTGTATATGAAAGTCATGTCTTGAAGAAACAGGAAATAGTGTAAGGTAATTACATTATGCAGATGCCTTAACTCTCTGAAATCTTCACCTTGTAGCTCTTTGCGACTTGCTTTGTTGGTGCTTACATACTGTTAGTACTGTTTTATACGTCAAAATCTTTGATATTTAAATCAAAATTAGTGATAAGTAGAGTTTTTTGTTTTGTGCAATTCCAGGATTTATAACAAATTCTCACTTTAGATCCTTTCAGTGTTTTGATAAAACTTTTTCTTTATAACTTTCCTTCTTCTAAACTGGAAACTGTTCAGTTTCCCGCAAATGAAATGCAGCTCATATAACAATTAGATAGTTACAATTATCATCTCAATTAAACTTTGAAAGAAATTTCTTTAGTTTAATCACATACTCATCAGAGTTTCTTCAGTCCATTTCTCAGTCAAACAAAACTAAATCATTGATATTTCTGCTTGCAATGCCTTTTCAGTTTATCACATGCAGAAAAAAACTTAATTAAATGTTGTTCTGCTACACAGACTGTGTACTTTCCTTGAAAGTTTTTTTTAAATAATTGCAAAAGGGTTGGTGTTGAGTTTAATAACGGCTTGATACTAATCATTTAGAAATGCCATTTTAGAGAATTTTCTACATGGCGCAAAGTTTCAGACAGCTGATTATAACTATAGTTTCTTGACTTTATAGCCTCTTTTAGCTAATGTTCCTTTTATGTTGCTGAGGCCAGGTTGTTAATTCTACTTTTAAGAAGGATCCAAATAATGTGACACTTTTGGCTTTGGAGGCCTTTCTTTGTGGAGGTTTAGCACACTAATTAGCCACCAAGAGACCCCAAGCATCTGACTTCCAGCCAGATTAACCATACATCTTATACGTTTTTTACACTGAAAACATTTTTGTACATAGGTCAAAATAGTACAATCCCATGTGTGTTATTTATAATGTGAACGAAGCCAGAACTTTGGCAAGCCCGCTGTGCTAAGTTTTACAACAGGTATTCTGGGAATAGGAGGGACCCCTTGTAAAATACTACATTTTAATACCTCCTGACATTTGATGTTTAGTTTTGAAAGTTGCATGAAAGCAATTAGCTGATGTATGATGACTTACATTGCACATTAATTAACTGCTAGTAACGCACACCCTTTTTGAACTGTTTTCAGGTTTGGCATAGTAAACTTTCTAAGTCGTCAGTGCCGCTTACATTCTGAGGTCCTGTTTCTGAGATGTTTGTCCAGTTGCTTTGGGGCTTGTAAGAATAATCACCATGGACATATTTAACATTACAAAAGGGAAAAAAAATGCAAAAAGAAAGAAAGTGGAGCGTGCTGGCACTAACACGATGTCACGGCTACAAGCTACAGTGATGGCAACCTGCTGGCCTGTTTGCATATTGAACTACAAGCCAATGGGAAAAAAACAAAAACAAACAGAGACTGGGCATTTTCTACGAAGGACGCAGCATGTACAAACCGACCAACTCAGCTACTAACAAAGAGGATATCAGAATAATAATACAGAGGTGTAAATAAAGCTAATTTTTCCATTTCTTTTTGCTTTGTAAATTACTGAACCGGGACATTTTACTAATAATAAAGAAAAGAAAATTCATGTTAACCTTTTCATTGAGCTTGTGCCTCATAACCCACTGCTTACTTACACCTGGCATAACCCCTGTTCATGACGCTTTAGTGACCTTTTAGCTCTGTAGCTCTGATCCAGACTAAAGCATGTTTCATTTGTTTATTTAGTCATTATGGTATTTGTGTACATTGGTTGAGTCGGTGCAAAATGTGTTTCTCCAGCCAGTTCATGTTTTTTTTTTTTTTTATAGTGGTATAAGCTGGTCATTTTACCACTTTTTTAAAAAAATGAAATATGTTGGATTTTACTGTAAAAGTTTGAAATTAAATTTAAAGGTGTTTTAATTTTTATTTGTTTTTGTAGTACTAAAGGAGGCAATAATTTCTATTTCTAACAAGAACATTTAAATCTACAGTGTAGTATTAAAATTGTTCATGTTAAACTGTATTGAAGCCACATCCGATGTTTTTTTTATTTTTTTAAATTGGCCAAATATTTTTTTTAGCCACTCGCTACCAGCCTGCACCTGAGGTAGAGACTATACCTGTGGAGCCAGTTGGAGAATTTGAGACAATACAGTCACGCGGTGATTCCAGAGGCCAGCGAAGACAGAGGTCACTACAATCAGACAATACAGGAAGACTGGCATCATAGCTACATACAAACAGGATTTCCCAGAATAAATAATTCCCAAACATTTAAAGAGGGTACGCAGAGCAAAACTAAATACTTATATGGGTTTGATACCTCTGGCTTTATTGAACATATATATAAATATATTTTTGACACAAGAAAGTGTAGCAAGTAGACTAGCTTTGTTACAGACCTGTGTACTTGCTAAGTGTTTCCCTTTCGTGTCTGCCTGTAATATACCTGCAAGTGTTCATCAGACTCAAGTTTGTAAAGCACTAATCATGTGAAAAACGACAACAAAGTAGTCCAGTATGTGTGTTCGTAGACAGTAACAAAATGCCTGAATTGTTTCCGATTTCAAAACGTTACGCTGGTTGCAAACAGTTTTATGCTCAACCATTTCAGTTTTGTGCCATTTTTTTTTTTGCCGATTGTAAACAATAAGATATTCTGACTAACTGTAGCAAATCAAATCTGTTTTTTTGTTGTTGTGTTACCAAATGTTACATTGCATGAATATGTTGTATATTTACTGAAGTCAGAATATAGTTGTTTTTTTTTTCCTTTTTTTCTGTCATAGCAGTTTGGATTTGGTGGCAAAACTATGGATCCTATATCCATATTGCTTTTTTCAACCGTTTCAACTGCACATTTTGTGAATTTACACACAGCCTTATTTTCTTATTTATTTCTGAAACGGAAGAGGCATTTTTCAATAAAACTACTGAAAATGTTACGCTTGTCTGGATATTTCCTCATTTTTGTATGAGTTTGATGAACTGAACTTCTATGTCCCTATAGAGCCTTGCATTACAGCAGAATAATGCAATGTATTTGATTGCATCAAAGTAGTACATAATTGTGAAGTAAATGGAAAATGATACTGAAAAGTGCATTCAACCTCATTTACCCTGGTGCCTTTAATAAAAAAAAATAGTGCAAATAATTGCCTTCAGATTCACCTAAATGCTCAATGATTATTAATTTTTTTTTATTATTCAGACTTAGCATTGTTGTCTTCCTTTGTAATAACCACCTTTCTAGTTTGGTGTTGAATTTTATTTGTAACAGGATAAGTTTAGCCTAATACAACTGCATACTTCACTTTTCGCATTTTAATTTTGTTAATATTTTTGAAAACGATGTAACCCATGTTCATTCAACTTAACAGTAATGCATTACTTTCCGGTAGTTTTCCACATACAATTCCAATAACATTGTGGTTTTCACATAAGAAAATGTGTAAAGCCCAATAGTATATGGCATCTAAAGCCAAAACTCGGTTGCCAAGACCATCAAAATGTCAGATCTACAGCTGGTGTTGAGTCTAAATTCCTTTGAAGGAGTTTATTTGGTCATGAGCGACAGACCTGATTTCTCTCCGTGCAAGTCCTGAAGTTATGCTTTGAAGTTCTAACCTTTATTTATTTTGACAGCAGATATTTTTTATTTTGAGCTCTCCAGAAAGTCAGCTTGTGCCTGGGCAATATGACAGGAGACAGGAGGGAGTTTGAGAACAACTTCACCATCACATGAACTGCAGATTTTTCATAACTTGGCATTCATTCCATCAGGATTATGCTAGAATGTCTATACGCAAACAACGCAGAAGCGTTTGAGCCAATATCTGTGTTGCAGTGATATTTTTGCCGATTGAGCACATCTAATGACACAACAGGACCTAAACGAGATGTTTTTTGATGAAAGAAAAACAGGACAGAGAAGTTCTGAACAAATGCAGAGATTAAACTGGGAGTGAAGCACTGAGGTCAAGATCACCACATTGAACAGGCGTGTGAAAACTCCCTGCAAAAGAAAACCTTTTATGTTGGGCTGCTATATCTTGATATGCTTAAGGAAATTGTGAAACACTTCTGAAAAAAATACTGAAAGCTTACAGAGGCTTGTAGGTATGGAAAAAGTATTTTACGTGTGAGAGCAACTGTTGCCTTACTTCACATATATTAAAACGCTTACAAGAAAATTGCATAACATTATGCACATTCAATGGAATCCATGTCAAATGGTGTTTGGTTCATTCGCCTCTTCAAACAAAATCCAACTTACAGAATTTTTCTGTAGCCTTAAACCCACTGTAATGTTTTCATGAACCTACATGGTCATCAAATGACATTAGTTGACTATCCATCATACATCTGCATTCATTTTGGAACATGAATTCCTTCAGGCTCCTACAGAACTTGTGGTGGATCGAATGCTGGCACGCTGTTTTTTTTATCTTGCCGTCTGAACTGGTATTTGAAGAAACATACCAGGTTATATGTGTGTCTAAACTTCAGCAGAAGGAGGAGATTTTGTAGAACATTGAGTCCTGTTGGGTCTTTGAACTGTTTGAGTTAACTTTGATTGGCTCCTGTTGTAAAACATTCCATGCATACTGGAGATGAATGCTTTGGAATTCGCAGTGTCCTGGTGAGTCAGGTCCCAGCTGGCCACACTAAAATGCAATTTCAATGCTACATAAGTCTCCACCAAGTGGTCAAAAATTATTACCTGAATTAATCAGACGCTAACTTATAAGTTGAGCAATGTGTCTGCCTAAAATGCAGTGAGATTAGATGACTTTACTACTGGGACACTGCAGCATTTGATTTAGAATTATTTCTGCAAGCGTTTGCAATGCTACCATCAGATGTGTGGTACAGTAGACCTCTGGTATTCGCAGGGGTCAGAGACCACAACTACTCACAAATAGTTAAAATCCATGAATACTTGAGATTCTATCTAAAAACACATATAACTTCCTATTTTAACAATTCAAAAGCCAAATATACCTCAAAATGCTTCAATAAGTACAGTGGAAACCATCTTACAACCACAGAAGCTAATGTCTACAGTTAAAATTTACTTGTATAGCACAATTCAGCAACGACGCAGTTCAAGTGCTTTGTATCATAAAAACGCCACAAAGTCACCAATTATGACAAAAGCAGTAAACTTTGCATTGTACTATAATCAAAATCATCAAGACACTCAAATATGTCCATTAATGTTGAATTTACTACTAATCAGAGGAAGGTGGGTTTATAATCTTGATTGGAAGCAACTTAATGTTTCAGCTGTTTTGCAGTTTTCTGGAAGTTCATCCCAGATTTGTGGTGCGTAGAAACTAAGTCTTCTTTATGTCCACTCTTGGGAGCACAGCCAATCAGTGACAGGGAATATGAACGCCACTATTGAATTGGCTGCTTTATAAACGCCAGCCAACAGCATGTGAGGTAGCATTCATCCTAGGTCTTCATGCTGCATATTCTCTCAAATATTTTAGATATGCTGTACAGAAAAATCTTTGAATAGGATAATTGCTGTTTTTTGTCATGCAGTTTCTGTGTTAGTGTGTCTGAATATGTTGGAGGCAGCATGAAAGTACTACTGCTGATGTTACTCAGTACGTTGTTGTTAGCTTACCAAAGTGAGTGAGGTAGTTGATGCTACCCACCTTGCTTGACTGGGTCATAAAAGGTTAAGTGCTAAAGTCTTTCCTCTGTCTTCAACCCACAGAATTCCATGTGGTTCAGAAACAGAGTTTAGTTAAATTATCTTCATTCTATCCGATTTTCTATCAGATTTTCTATTTTCTATTGATCATATCGCGATACCTATTTTTTTATTTATTTATTTTTTTGCATTATGTCCCAGCTCTAGTTTTACATCAAGTATTCTTGATTCTTTTGCAGCATTCCATTCAAAGCCACTTTAGCAAAGTAATGGTCATTTTGTTCATTATATTATGATACTATTGAAATTTGAAGCAAGATTTTAATTTACAGAGGGACCAAGAGAATAAGATCTGCTGGTTGTTAAAGCAGTTACATATAAGGATGGAATAGCTTTAGTTGGACTTGCCAGTTAAAACCTTTTGAAGGGAATATGCAGCAGTCCTTTTGAACTCAAAGGACTGTTTGATTCCTCAGAGGGCAAGTATTCATTCACCGCACAGACAAAAGTTTTCCACTTACTGAGATGCCAAAAGCAACAGCGAAGTAATACTCTCCCCAGTTTGGCACAACCAGTAGTTCTCCAGCTTATGTTGCAAAAACTGGAAGTCCTTATTTAGCCTTTTACATGCGACTGAATGTCCAAGAAATAAAGTATAAAATACAATTTACTTTATTTCAGTACTCATTTATATAAATAGTACATATCACAGAGCATGTGATATATTCATGCAAATAACTGTAGCACACAGGGACTTTTACAAATGTGTTAGACATTTATATATTTTGCTGGTCATATATTGATTTTGAATTTAAATTTTTTGGAAAAGAAATGGGATATACTTTCTACATATTAGTTTTCCAAAAGATGCACAATGGTGGAAGAGTCATAGCAGACTAATCCGAGTCTGGAACTGCAGAGT
>CAEGAF010185248.1:0-37488 GCA_903067075.1 Micropoecilia bifurca
CACAGGCTCAGCCTCTTGAACAAGTTGGGGGCAGTTTAGTGACAGGGTCTCCTGAGCCTTCTTTGAGGTCTTAGATGTCCTGGTAGACACATGCTAAAGCCAATGATAAAAGATTTATTCTAACTAGTACATTCAAGCATATCCAAAATGGGAAAATACTTTTTCCAGGATGGTGTGGCTCTGAATCTTGGCATTCTAGAAGCACAGACCTTATGGAGATGAGCTGGGAAACAGAAGACTGAAGGAACAGCTCCAGTTCTGATCCTGACTGTCTGACCTGTCCTGTCAAAATCTTCTGGTCTGAAATGCTCGTTGCAGAGCATGGAGGACAAGCTAGCAGAAAACCCTTCTCTTCTGACTGTCGTTTCCCATCTCTTTCTCAGATCGCTATCTTTTGGAAACCTACATAGTATGACAAACGTTTGCTAAGCAAATCACAATAATCAGAGGACCTACTTCGGTCAAATTTAGTAAAAAATATAATTTCTTTGGTTATTCTGAGACTGAATTCACCGAGGGAAATCACAGTAAGTCGTCCGTGATGAACAGTATTGAACACAAAATCAAGAAAATCTGTACGTAAAATGACTTTGTAATGGAAAAATACAAATATTAATACTTTTCCATTCTTACCTGTGAAAGGTTATGCCGATGGATCTTGTTTGTGATGAAAAACGGTTAGTACAATTCCACGCAGAACATGAGTGAGGCATCTTTCTCTGGTGCTCCGATCGCTCTGCTGCCACATGCAAGATGGCAGACCCAGTTACGTACGGCTCAGCGCTCCATGAGGGGTCTACGTATTAATGTCTATGGTTGTGCCTATATAGCACTGGATCCACAGCAGTCTAGACCGTGAGCCACGATTCACCCTGCTGACTTTTACCCGGCTCTAATTAGCTGATGCAACATCATATTTATGCAGATTTACACTTCCAGGAATCCAAATATGACTTACTGAAAATCAGGACAGCTCTCAGAAAATGTTGTGGTAATGTAAGGTACAACTTCTTAGTGAAATTACAAGATAACACAAAGGTGCAAATTGAAGTAAACATGGTGTCCAAGAAATAGGTGTGACATTTAGAAAGAGCTCTTTTGATTATTTCAGTACGTTTCCCTAGATGCTGAAGTGTTTTTGAAAAGTTTATCGCCACAAAAATAATGGACGGTTCCCTCCAAGTGGCTCCCTATAACCAAGAGCCGTTAGACTTGATGAAAGCAAATTGATTTTCAGAATGAGAAGTGTCTCCGTGAGATTACCTTAGTCATTGAGAAGACATGTCTGTGTTATTTTTGTTAATATATTTTATATGACCAGACAAGAGGGCACAGATGGTGCTTCTGTCTTTCACAGCCCCTTTGAAGCAGCGAAGAAGGAAGAAAACGGTAAATTAAAACCAACAAGTCCAGAAACTTAAAACAGTTGCTGCAGATTTACGAGTAGCGGCAGACCGATGTGGTTAAATCACACCGGGAGTGAAGGAGAGTCGGTTTACGTCTGGGAAGAATTTAGTTAAAAGCAGCTTTGTACAAGACATTCCATCAATATTGGGGATTTATATAACCTCAGTGCTATTGCTGAGTTTGGTCTTAGATAAAAATAAAAAAAAACTGTATAAGTTGGTTTGACAACTTTCAATCTTACTCTACTGTCTGCTGTTGAAAATCAAAACCTTGTTTTGTTAGCATGATTGAACTAATTATAGCGATTTTGTCAATATCTGTTGAACATAAATATATATATTTTTTTCTTTTTTTTATGCGATTGTAAAGGACAAATAAAAGAAAACAGAACAGTAATCTGTCGGAAAACAATATTTAGGTATGCAATACCAGAAATCCTGCAACTCTAAAAGGTCGAGACCTTATAAGAGAACGAGGGTTTTATCTAAGCTTCCAGAAATTTCTCCTTTGCAGCTCCAGTCCTATTACACAATTAAAGCGCTGAGATCTGATCTGCTGCTGTCTGCATAATGAGAAGCTTATCTCAGTGTAGATTTCCTGATGGTCCTAATAGAGCTCAAGATCCGCCCAGAGAAAGATAGCTTATCTCTGGTTATTCTCCACTGTTATCGGCTCCAGCTAGTAGAGATGAGGAAACAGACTTGCTTAGAAAATCTGAGAAAATTCAGCGTTTAATTGAAGAAGATCTGTTCATTGAGGGGAAAAAAAGAAAACGGTTCCATGCTAAAAAGTAACCATACACACACACAGATGCGGCATAATATTATTCATGTAATGTTTATCAACCTGTTTTCTGCCGGACATTCCAACAATTTACCTTGAATCCTGATTATGTTGTGTCATCGAACAACTTTTGCAGGACGCTTGGAAGAGAACCGGGCCCACAGCATCAGAGATTATCCACTATGCTCGACATCGGGCATGATGTTTGTACTCGAAAAGCTCAATTTGACTTTTAAAGAACTATAAATGCTTCTGAAGAAGTCGAGATGTGATTGGCTTGTTGCTAGTCAAATAATTATTTATCCATCAGCCTCTTCCGCTATAGTAACGTGAACTAAGAGTTATTTGCCAATAATATTCAACTGCTAACACTGAGGAAGCAAAGTCTTTATGCATTACTTATAAATAAATCTCAGTTTCCCAACCAGTTAAATTTGCTACCTTTCTGTGTCTTTTCACATATCGATCTTTGTCAGGGTCTGTAGGTCTGTGGAAAGAGATGAAAGCCAAACTTTCTGAAATCCATGTAGTCTATAGGTAGGGAACCCTTGAGCTCTGTGTTACAGATAAAAGGTTAGGTCCAAAACTCAGGACAGGGAAGGTGTTCGCTAATGATAGGCCTTTTTACTTCAAAGCCGTTGAGGCTGGCAGGCTGCAGCAGCTCCAAACGTCCAAGATGGGTTTTTTTTTTGGCAGTCTGACAATTGAAGGAGCAGGGTTGTAATGATCCCAGAGCTGCAGAAAGGGACAGGTTAGCAACAGAAAGCAGAAATAATGATGGCCAACAAAGCCGGGCTGGGTGCAGAAAGCATCCACCACTGGGAAGAGGGGGAAAAAAATCAGGAAAACGCTGGGGACTCTTCTCGGTGTACGTCTGTCGGCCGAAGACACTACAGCCGAAGCATTTTACGCTCTCTGAAAGAAAAGCAAGAAAACGCTTTTGTAATGGGTCACTCTGAGAGAAGACTGATCACTTTTTCCTCTGTGGCACGTATTGGTTTGGTGTTGCTGTCCCTCTCTCTGACTAGCTAACGATGTGCAGAGTTCCAGACAACGCTCAAACTTGGCAGAGAGGGAAAATACAATATATTGAAGAGCAAAAAGGAAATAATCAATAAAATATGCTTGTGGAAAACACCAAAAACCGTAGTAGGCTGTTTGACAACATGACAGAGAACTGTATGCTTTGGAATTGATTCTGCTAATTAACTGTATCAGACAGCAGAGCTTTCTGAATCTCTACTTAATGGCCGGTCAATATAGACCAAATCTGTACACTCTATGTTTTGCTTTGGGCTCTCATCGTCCCATTAATCAATAAAACAGTTGTTGTTATTTGCTGTAACACTCACATTTTGCTTATTGCTGGAACAAGCAATATAATTCACAGTGGGGATAGTCTTATGCAGTCGGTTGGGAAAAGTAAAGTTGAGTGAACCTTACTTTTTATAATAATCTCTGCTCCCAAAAACTGCAACACCAGAATAGTCTTAGAAAAACTAGCAAGCAATATAGTAATCATGCACTTTTATTTTCTTAGATATTTGTGTTATGTAGTGGTTATAGACATCATTTATCAATTATATTTACTTAGCCAGGCCATTGCCTTCCTGCGCATTTCCTCTCGGAGGAAAAAAATTCTCACTTTCAGCACAGTTTGGGTTTTCCTCATTGACTTGGATTCTCTCCAGTCAATTTTTGACCTGGCCAATCAGTGAGCAGAAGAAGTGGTGAACAATGACATCGATTTTCTGCATTGTTTTACAATTGTAGTCTGACTGTAGTTTTATCCAATTGCAGTGGAGGACATTAATGAAGCCTTTCCGTGCCTGACCACGCTTAAAAACACCTAGTGAACATGACAGCTGCCTCATTTGGATTGTTTACAGTGCAGGCGATATCCGCTAAGCTTCTTAGCGTTTAACTACTGCATTACTTTAGCAATTGGGTAAAATTTAAAACCTCAACAAAGTCTAAAACTCCAGGAAGTAATTGTTTCTCAACAGATGAGAGCCCAGATTATCTGGATAAAGCAAAATGTGGTACATTTTGGATAAAGCAAAATGTGGTTTTTGGATTTTACCAGGCTAGTATCAACCATGATGAAAATAGAAACGTAAACAGGATACTTTGTAGGAAGTGCCCCCAAAATTTGACCTCAATTTTTCCTAGCCATATTTGCATAATTCCATTTCTCATGTTTGCTCTTGCTTCTTGAAGAAATGCCACATTTCTCTGTTAAGTTGTTCACTTTTCATAAATCAGTAATGGCTGATTCACGAAAATTAGCAAACATTGATTACACAAATATCTGAAGTTGGGTTCATTGGTGCTGAAGTCACACATTAAGCTACACCCAAAGGCAAACTTGACACCCAAAGTGCCATGACAAAAATAAAACTAAATGCCATCTCATTATTCTGTGTCAAAAAAAGAAAAAATAAATGAAATAACTCCAACTTATTTGAAGTTATTCCGTATTTGTTTTCTGGTAACACCGTTCCTTCCCTGTTGGTCCCTCCATTATAAGGTAATCCACTCATTCACCTTCCTAAACCTCCTTTACAATAACCTGAGAATTTTCCTCAGGGTGCTGATTCCCTGTTAACAAGCAATAAAGTACAGTTGAGCTAAGACCTTTAATCCTTCAATCCTTCTTTGGGAATGAAGGGAGGGGTCACCTAAGGAAAGAAGAGGTGGGGGATTAATTTTTTTTTGCTTTTAAAGCTGTACCGTCTATAGATTTACTGCTCTGTCTCCTTCCGTCTTGGCTTCCCCCTTACCTCAGAATCACCTGAGCCATATGTCCGCATCATGTGTCGACATATAATTTAAATGCAAATGGCTAATCAACCCCTCTAGCCCGAAGCTTCACAGGAATCAGACATTCAACAACAGACATTCATTCCGTTATCAGGTATGCAGGAAACTCAGCTTCACCACAATCAAATAATTAAACTTGCATCTTTATGGGCCTGTGCACGAGAGCAATGTTTGCATCGTTTCCACGTAGACCCACGCTCCAGTACGCAGTGATTTTTGTGCAGAAAGCATTATTCGAAACAGAACCCAATATCAGAGAGTATGTCTCATAATGCTCTCCGGAGCTTGTTGTTATCGGAGTTGGGGAAATATTAAAAAATATATATCTTAGCTCGAGATGCAATACTTTTTCATTTCACGTTAATTACATTTTAATGCCAGTATAGGCATTTAACCTTTTTCAACACCGATATATTAGCCGCTCTCCTTGTTCCGTGTAAACACCGGGGAATAGATCCTCGAAGCCACACCAATTACTGGTCCTGTGTGAAGCCTCCTCTGCCTTCCCAGACAGCTGGGGGGAGAGAGAAAGAGTATATCGCACTGGGAGCTACTGTACATGGTAATAAGCAAGAGCAGAGTGTTGCATTTTTATGGCTCTTGTATTGAGATGCTTCTCATATTTAGAGGTCAACTTTTGTTTATTATTACCTTAAATATACTCTTTTTCACGCTGAAACCTGCGCATTAATATTGAATAGACCAGTGTTTTTAGACGTGCTCTGACAATGACGGATCACGCGGCGTAAAACAGACAAGACGAACAGCTAAACGACCCGCCTGACTCAGCTTTATAACACGAGCGAGAACTGAATGATATTAAAGCGTTCTTTTTTTTCTTTGTGGAAGGAGGGGCCATAAGGTATGCAGTTATTATTCAGAGAGACGAATCTCTTAAGCAAATCCCCCTGTGATGAGTGAACTCGAGCTCAAAAGGCTACAACAATTCAGCTCGAGGCTTCGTGCGTCGTCTTTTTGAATAATTGCCTGATTTCTGCACCCATTGTATACTTCGCGGTCACGCTCCCAAAGAAACGCGATGCTTTCGGTGTCAGAAAAGACAACGTATTCACGTCGGTGCTTCAGGCATGTTGGGAAGTACGGACAGTAGCAGTTTCTGAATCCGTATTCACAAGTCATTGAGGGTCACTTCCACCTGTGAGTTGCCTTTTCCTTTCCCGGTCTTGCGTGAATTCCTTCACGAATATTACTCGATGAAAAACAAGGCTCTGTAAGTGCTATTACAGAATCAATTTGATGTCTTTCCGTAAGTGAGTCAATTTGCGCTGCATTAGTGCTTAACTACAAATGTGTCCAGTAGACAGTGGAATATCTTTCATATTCTGAGATATTGTAGAGGATTAACCCAGTGGTAAGACAGCTAGTTTAGCAGCACATATTAGCTAGTGCTAGTTGCTAAATATACAAATGTATAATCGACATTTATTTATGCATTTTTAAATGGCGGTCATTTATAATAATAGTAACCAGCTGATTGTTTCATCTGTTTGTTTTTTACATCATTTTGCCTTCCTAAAATTTCATTTTTTATGGTGGTGCAGTCTGTCTTGACATGTTTAGAAAATGTCACATACCTGAAATTACGTCCAGTTTTTTATTAAACAATAAAAATTATTTTTAGCAGAACTAATTTTGACCAAAGATGCAACCCACAAAGGGTTTTTACTGAATTTACGTCACAGTAAAAAGTAGAAAGATGGAAGAAAACAAGTAAATAAGTTCCAAACATCATGGTAAACTTACAGAACGAACAATTGAATTCAATTTATTTTTTAATTTTTTTTAAGCGATATGTTCACTGTTGTTCTGGTCTAATTTAATTTACAATTAGGCTGTAAATTTGTAAATTTTCAAGACAAGAGAAACAAAAATCAAAAATTCAAAATGTGCATATTCTCAGTAGCTAGCCACTGTTTTCTCTTGTCTTTTTTCCTTCACCAGCCAGTGTTTACAGAACTAATGAATACTTTTTTTTTTCTTGTCAGCCTGACTACTTGACATACTATATTATAAATTTGAGGATGTGAAACCCATTAAGATGAGCATAATGAGTCTGCAATTCATAACAACCAGATTTGCTATAAAGTTGCTCCCATTCCACTTTATGAAGAAGCTCAATGGAACAATCCGACACATCACAAAGCTAATAATTCACCTCAATGCACCGAAAGCATTGTGTTGTCGAGATCCCGACCACCCCCCCCTTTTTTTGTTCAGTACATGGTTTTTCGCAGCATGTTTGTCAAAATGCATATCCTCCCAAAAGTGTTCCGCAGACACCTCTATCCAAGGACAAATCAATTAGTGGCGAACGACAGGCAGACCGCTTTTGAAGGATGTCAGCGCCTGTGCCTTAGGTAAGAGGCATTGGCTGGTGGAGAGCAACTGTCAAGTAGGATACTCGTCTAAGTGATTCCCACATGTCATCCCCACACACACACACACACACACACACACACACACACACTCACTCCTCCGCGGAGCCTCCGCCAATATCAGACATGCGTTCCACAAAGAAGCCGCTCACAGGATGCTAAAATCAATGCTGAGAGAAGCAGAGAGGTGTGAATATTTCATAGGCATATTATCAAACTGAATCGCAGATTAGCATTCCCTCAGAATTACCCCAGGTGATGTCAGGGAGGCGCTGTGCAATGAGCTACCTTCTATTTAATTCATCTAGAGAGCAAAAAAAAAAGGGGGGGGACTAGAATGGAAATAATGATAAAATCAGTTCTGTTATTCCTTGATTCCACTTTTCAAAAGCATTAGCCTGCTTAGTGACAGTAGATACTGCTTAAGTTATTCATACCGGTTGAACATTTTGACATTGTGTCACATTGCCATCACAAGATTTAATATCTTTGCTTAGGATTTTATGTGATTGACCAAAACAGACGGGTAGATAATTAAGCTGGATGAGGTTAATGATTTGTCTGACAATTGAAATCTGGAAAGTGTGAATCCAGATTCATGCTTTGTTACTATAGTTCTCTTAGGATGTGTCTAAAAACTGAAATCTTTTTTTAAAAGTTCAATTTGATAAAATTAAACTATTCCACTGCATCTCTGGTTCCATCTTTAGGGTCGCTATTCTATCCAACAGGTTTTGGTTTATTTTTGGAGTGTAGCCGCTTTTCTTCCAGTATTGGCCTCTATTTACCTCCATCCTTCTTCCTGTGAACTCTGAGCTGCTACTGAATAAACGCATCTTCACATCACGATGCCATCGCCATCCTGATGATTTACTGAAGTGTTAATTTTACTCCACCATTTCTAGTACTGTTAATTTTACACTACTTGCAACTTTTTTCCAAGTGGGCCAAAAGAGTTCAACTTCGGTCCAATCTTTGAAGAGCACCTTGTTGCACAGGTTTACCGTAACTCTTGCATGGATAGTTGCTGACTACACAAACTAAATTTTTATGTTCATATTAATTCATGACTTTAAGAAATGTTTAATGACCATGAATACCTTTGACATGAGATTGCTTAATTATAGAAGTCCAAACTACATTCTAACAAAACTTGTGAAGAAAACTTAAATGAGAGAGTTAAACTTCCTATCCACAGTTACCCAGATAACAGTTTGGTTTCTTAGCAATTAAAAAATAGCCTGAGCAAATACAAAGGCGGCCGTTTTGTATAGCTGCGTGAATAAAGATGAAAGATATGCTTTTCTGAGTGAAGGAGGTGTTGGTAAAAAGTCCAATTTCTCCTACTCAGCAGTAATTACGGTAGACAAAGACCTGGCAACGTCGGTGAGCATGTGGAGACAAAAAGCACATTGTCAGTTTCTAGACAAAACGGCAACCTAAGAAAAAGAGAAACTGAATCTAACGAGACGAAGCAAAAACGTAAAGAAGTGGATGTTTGTCTTCACAGATATATGGTTAAAGTTTGTCGACTCGCGTCGCTTGCTTTCTTCTGCTGTTTTAACAGCATGTCCATTAATGCATCACAATAACTCTGCCTGACGAGCAGCGAACGTCCAATCATGGAGATGGACTTGGCGTAGATGCCAAGGAACGATCCTAAAGGCCTGCTAATTGAGATTCATGACTCCAAATACCAATCAGATAAAGTGATTAAGGCCTCGCTTGTCCACATCTTTAAATTTGCAGCTTCCCCTCCCAGAGCATCATCCACTGATAGTTCATGTCTCATCATTTCATTATTAATCTCATCTTTGTTTTGGAGTTGTGTTGCTCCCAGGAGAGCTCTGAGTTGAGGCAATTAGAAGCTGTAATTACTTCTCTGTAGAGCTGTAGATCTCAACAATCTATATCTGAGTGTCTGGTCCAAGCAAACAAGGAAGAGACCTGTGACGCTGTGAGTGTTTGGATGCCGATTGCTGTTTTTTTTAAATGTACATGTACAAAAATACATTCAGACGCAAAACATTAAAAGGCAAAGAGTGTAATTACTGCCAGGCTCTGTCAAAGTCTGGTAATTCACTGTAAAACATCCAAGATGTCTTTTGATTTTTGTCACTTCACTCGCCGCTACAATGTGCCATCAGATGCTCAGGAAACCGTCTGCTGCGTCTTTCAGACACTTGCGATGCCGTCACTTATTCTCCAATGGTTCTCAATCCAGACGTTGCAGCACCCTGCCAAAATGAAATATTTTCACATAACTGGTCTACCCATCAATCAAATTATATCCAAATCCAAATCTGTATATAAACCAAATGATGGTCAGATATATTTTCCTGTCACTACAAATCCGTTTCTTTTTGTATCTTGACTGCAAGCGGAGTTGGGACACGATTTACAAATAAAAGTTTTAATAAACTTATATAGTAGCTATGTGCAGCTCCCTGCAGAGTTATTATAAGCCTGGGTGACTGATTTTAAGGTTATTTCAATTCACTGAGTGTAAGACGGATCTTTCCATGGTGGACAAGCTTTAAATGTGGAACCTGGAAAAAGCAGTGCAGATAGCGAGGTAGGATAATACAAGTAAGGCACAAAGAATGGAAGAAATCGAAATAGAAAGGACCAAAGAAAGGAGACGAGAGGATAGGAGAGCAGAAGGAAGAAGAGTTGCATGATGCAAGGGATGAGTGTATGAAAGACCAAAACAATAAAAGGAGAAAATAGAAGGATGAATGGCACTAGGAACGAAGAAGGAAAGGGATAAAAAAAACAAAAACAAATTACGGATACGAAGTAGAACGTGTGTGAAAAGGGGAGGAACAAGGAGGACACATTAGGACAATGATAGGGGAGTTGAACTCCAGAAATATTTTTAGTTTCATACTCCCCTACTTATCCAGACTTGGAGGGAACCCTGAAATCAAATTCCATACTTTTGTAGACTGTATAGAAACCCCGTGAGCTGGGAATCAGTTCACCAGGATATGGAGAAGATGGGTTGCTCACATTGTCAACAACTAATTGAGACATGGCTGCACACCGAGACAGAAGGATAAAGAAAAAAACTGTCACATGGACGTCCACAACTGAGGTTTAATGGTGGACTATGAGGGATTTCAGCAATAACCAATCTGTGATAACGTCCTCAAGGTCATCTTGAATGATAACTTCTTAATGTCTCAACAGTGATACCCTCCGTTCTCTGGCTACCCAATGAGAGGATCCTGTGTTCAGAAGGATTCATTAATTAGGAGGTTAATAACTCGAAATGCTAAATTAATTTAAGATCCACTGCAAAACCCTCCAATAAAACGTGTGTTACAGGGTTGGACAGAGTTCAGCCATTAGCCTAATGTTCCTCAAGATAAATGGAGACTCTCCACCTCAACCCCCCCACTTTTTCAGGGAATTTCATTTTCTTCTTTGGTGAGATTCAATTTATGATTTAATTAAATTTCGCTTCCCGTTTTCAACAAAGTCGCCCGTTTTCAACGAAGACATCGGCCAGAAAATGGAAACTTGGAGACAATCATAAATGACGCACGCCCAGCAGTAGATTGTAAAAGCCTAATGTAAATAATAATTACATTTATAAATATCATATTTGTGTGCTTATTCTTCCCCCAAAGGGGAACGTAAAAACACCATCCTAACATAGATGATATTGGCAACTTCCAATCGTAACTCACAGTAAAGTGACAGTAAAGTTGTGTTTTCAAAGTGTTTCATTCTGTTCTGATTGAGTGTCACCATAAAAAAAAGACTCTCCGCAAGTGGGAGTCCTATTTCAGCCGTCATCCAGTTATGATAGCCAGTGCTGATTAAAACCTTAAATTTTGATAACGGCTGATGCGTAGTCTCGGCCCTGAGATTAAGCTGTCACCGTGGAGCAAGGCCGCGTCTGTGAGTGATACCAGCTGCTTTAAAATTTGTTGACGCGTTTTTGGCATTTAATGGGTTCCTACGCTGGCAGATCAAACAAGCAGAAGCTAATTTATTACCAGATGTTCATAACGTGCTGCAGTACGTCTTAGGGTCAAATTTATCCGCACATCCTAAAAGAACGCAGTACTCGGGCCATGTGGAGAGAATAAGCGTGTTGCTGGGGGAGAGTCCCACTCCCCATCTGATCAAGTGCAAATTAAAACAGTCTAAAGAAATAGAAGTGCAAGCAATGCACCAAATCTGAGACAAACACTTAATCTTACACGTAGCAATTAATTGATCATGAAAGGCAAATAGTCTGTGCATAAATCACTGTCCTAATCTTGCTGATTTCTTCAAACGCCCTATAGAGTGGCTCCACTTTGGTGTTGGAAGAAGCAATAAATTAAACCTCTTGATGGAGGTAACGGCTGCAAACAGTTGTGTCTTGTTTTTGCAGTGGTCACGAGAAGGCCGAAAGGATGGTGGAGCAAATGCGAGCAGAGGAAATAAACAAAGTTTGAGTATGCTGAAGTGCAGGTCAACCAGTCATCTTTTTGGACTCTGGGAGGAAGCTGGAGAACCCAGAGAGAACCCACTAATGCACTTCGAGGACATGCAAACTCCATGAAGACAGAAGAACAGAGGCAACACTTTTTAATGTTTTAATCACTTTTAAGGAAGATTTGGAGGCCAATTAACTAAACAGTTGTGAGTTTAGACGGGGACAGGAAGCCAGAGCGCCCGGCGAGAAACCTGAAAACATTAAACTACTTTTTGATATTTATGAAATGTAATCACAAAAATGTATTTTCGACATTTGCTTAAAGTAGTTTTGGCCAAAAGAGAAGACATGGGGCAAAGGTCAACTAGAAAAGCCAGTTAAGCCTACAGTTATTTTTTTTGGACAATGGCAGGAAGCTGGTGAACCCGGAGAGAACTAACTAATGTGCTTGGAGAACATCTAGAACCCATGAAGAGAGAAGAACCCAAACCCCCAAAAATACATGTTTTAATCACATCTAAGGAGAATTTAGAGGCCAATTAACTAAACAGTCGTGAGTTTACACTGTGGCAGGAAGCCGGAGAGAAACCTGCAAAGCTACTTTTTGATACTTATCAAATTTAATCTCAAAAATATATTTTTGACATTTGCTCAAAGTAGTTTTGGCCAAAACTACTTTATTTGTTTAGGGTAAAGCTCAAAAGACAGAGTGATCCTAGGGAAGGTCTGGACGACTCCACTTCTCGGGTTTCCTGTGAGGCATCTTCCCCGTTTGGGGGAACCTCAAAGTCACTGATGATTGTTCCATTCAAGTGAGTGTTTTCTGGCAAAACCAGAGAGTGAACTGATGAAGCCAAAACTCTCGCTGTAATTTCAGCAAAAGTCTTGGCTACGCTGTCAGCCAGAGATGAGTCTTCCCCAGCCGGGGTAGATTCTTCTCCGACTGCACTCCTGCTCTCAAAATGTTAAGTCGACATTGAGCAAGCCTCTCCAGCCGGGTCAGCTTGCCCCAAGACATTGCTGTCGTCCTCAGCACTGTCCTGTGAGGTCTTGGTCAGGTCTATGTCTGGTGTTTCGGAACAGACTTCGCCAGCCGGGTCAGTTTGTTCCTGGCTACCATTTGGGAGACCTTTGCAAAACCAGTCGACCTCTTCACCCTGAGAGACATCAGGGACAGCATCATTGTCGGAATCCTTCCCAGGAAAGTAATGGTCACATATCTTTTTGATTCCAGAGGAGACAAAATATCCAACACCGAGACCAACCGGGATAATTAGGGGAACAAGTAATTTGGTAACACTAAACATTTAAACAAATCCGTGCAAAGTTGGTACCAACATAAACACCTTTGTGTGTTAATGTGACACTGGCATTTTATTATCTATATTGGTGATAAGGCATTCACTGACTTTGAAAATGACAAAAAAAAATAGGTTTAACTCTGAGCAATAGCACTCCAAACTTTGTGAATATCTCAAAAGTTGTGCAATAGGTTAAATTAAAAGGCTTCAATTTTAAAAGATACCAGTTAAATTTTCTAAACTCAAAGTGAAGTTTACTTCCTCGAGAACTTTTAACATACCTCTATTTTGGTGAATGACGTGCTCTGCAGCTGTGCGCCGTATTGGTACTCCTGGCACCTCACATGTGAAATAATCACCGCTTCCCCCACGCTTACCTCGGTTAGGGCTGCATCCTTCCACAAAGAAACTGTTATCAGGCAGCTGACCTGTAATTACAAACAATGTACAAAGCGACAATCTGCTTTTTACATTTTTTTGTAAACTGTTTCTATGTCTATACTGTAGATCAGGGGTGCCCACACTTTTTCAGGACATGAGTTTGGACACCGGGAGCTCTGTTTTCTCAATAAAGTCTTTCAAAGACTGGAAAATGTGTGCGATCTTTCATGGGCAGTCCAGTCAACAGCTCCTCTCTTGCATTCATGTCGGTAAACACCATCCGAATGAAAATGCACAACTGGGCTGTCACTCCCATATGTTGACTCGTCTAATTGCAACGAGAAACACTCGCTGTCTGCGTTGTCCATCCAAGGTTTCTGAGTCAAATCCTCGGCCATGGCTTCACAGTGTCGTGTGACTGTATTCCTCGATGGCTGGAGAGTTCTGATTTCAGATGATATTTCCGATTTGGTTTTATAGTCTCGGAACAAGGAATCAGCGGCTTCCAACAAAAGCCTCTTTTATCATTTCTCCGTCTTTGAAGGACTTCTTGTGCTTAACAATCAAGTGACTAACCCGAAATGACGCTTCGGTGGCTGCCTTCGCTTTTGTGGTCAGATGTGAGAAAAATGACTGCTGTCCGGACAACTGGGATTTAAGTTCTTTCATCTTTCTCCTTGTCAGCTTGCTTTTTGGAGGAAAGTCAATGTGGTAGTTTTTATGAAGAGTCCGAAAATGCCACTCCACATTTCCCTTCTTTGGAATAGCAATGGCACATCGACAAATGAGACAAACACATTTAGAATATGACATAGTGAAAAAAAAAATCCTCCCATTCAGCATGGAAGTGGTAGCTTTTAGCCTTTTTACTTGGACTAGCTATGGCACTCATTTTTATTTCCTTTCTTAAATTTAGTTTAAATAAATTATTAGTGGCTAGCTATAAAACACCGTAACTACTTCTTTGTCTAATTATCGGCGCGGTTTTACGCGCATGCGAAAGGTGGTGACAAAGGTTGACCAGAGGTCAGATTGGCTGCCCTGCCGCGATCTACCCACTTTCCCTTCGCGATCGACACATGATATATCAATATCAGTTGTTGTATATTCTTGCCATGTGCAAAGATACATATGGAAAGTGTATTTTTACACTTCCAAGTACAAAATTACACAAGAGGTTCTCAGCACTGTCAATCATTAGTGTACTGGCCCTCTGATGTTTTTTGTAATTTGTTCGAATATGGTTAATTTTGTCACACAGCTTCGATCTGTAATGATCACGTTTTTTATTTTTATTTTTTGGAGGGTTTTTCCCTTCCTGTCTCTCAAACCCCAGCTAATTGCCTTTTCCTCCTCTTTAAATTTAAAATCATGATATTTATCGGGGCGGTTTGTCGCTCACTTTAAAGGGGAAAACAAACATTTTGCACTGGCAAGAGACATGATCTTATAGTTCACTTCCTCCTCTGCCTTCACACAGCTTGAATCCATCTTTGAGGGGCATGATTATGATTTTTCTAATTATATGCCTTGTCAGATTTCCTTTCGTTAGGAAGCGTTAGTCCGGCGCGATGCTTATCGGTGACTGATCCGAACCGTCAGCCTCATATCCTGCCTCGCTTCCTCCACTCGGAACAACGGGGAGAGCCAAAGCTCGATAAACACCGCTGATAAGGACCCACCGGGCTGCCGTAGTTTGGAACACAGCCAGAGGTTGTTGTTCTCATCAATATCATTTAACAACCACAAAGCAGCCGGCGATGGAACAACGTCTGACTGTAAATCTTCATGCTGCGTCGCCTCAACTCCGGCTGCAAACGGCTTTTCACGGAGACGCGTCATTAAAACGTGACGCGCTCATGTGTGTTATGAGCATCAACTAATGAAAAATGATCACAACCTGTTCACTTAATGAACATTTCAAAACCTTCATTTGGTGACAAAGACTTTTGGGGGGAAAATGCCCCCGCTGATGGGGTTTTGCGCTCGGTTTTTTGAAAGTAGACATTTTGCTTTGCTTTAGCAGAGCTTTTGGGCTTTTCATGTGTGGCCAGGCAGATCAATAGGCTCACTATAAAACAAACCCAAGTGTGAATTAACACACCGGGGAGCAACACAGCAGCGCAAGATCCATCGGGGTGTAATTTGGACAAACACACTTCTGCTGCCTGAGTGCTGCTGCTGCATGAGTAGACAAGTAGTTAGTGGTGTAATTTAATACAACATGTTTTTTGTGTTGGAAAGTGTTTTCACAGCAGTATTTAAGAATATTTTATAGACAGTGGATCCCCCGGTGTTAACTTTGATTAGCTATCTTGGCTATTCACGATAATCGGTGAATAGCTAAAAGCTAAAATTTACAAATTCTTCATCTAATAACACTCAATATTAATACCTTAATATGAATTGAGATGGAAACCATCTTAGCACTATCTTAGAAGCCAACATCTACGGTCGTCCTCTTTTCTGCTCTTGACAACAGGTCAAGGAAAACAAACGCCACTCTGAAGATGTGAGAGTAGAATAGCACAATAAAAAACCCTCCCCAATCTGTTGTTGCACCCTGCTGGTCAGCTGGCTGAACAAAAGCTAATGCTCTTACTTTAAAGAAGGAAGTCAACTGTTCCTTTTCGATTCGAACAATCGGTTTTTTCACACTTTTAGCTATAGCTAATATGAACCAGCTTATGCTATTAAGTGTATATGTAACAAAAAATGCCAGTTTTAGCAGTATTTCAGCCTTTTGATGTAATAGTTTATTTTAATTTCCACGACAGAACAATTCTAAATTTAACATTTTTAGGTACATTTTGCCACAGCAAACACTTGATGGCAGACGTTCCTACCGATTTTGGCACAACCAGTTGTTGGCTATCCACTAAGCCTATCTTTGATATTAAAATTTCTATTTTGGAAAAGCAAAAACAGAAGAACTTTGCATGACAGGATTTTATTTTTTACAGCACTACATGTTCAAAAGCTGACTTTTGCTTAAAGCACATTGTGCAAAAATATAATGAAAAATAATTTAGTGGTCTATAGGCTAGTAAACTGTAGAATCAGGTTGGACCTAGAAATCGCTATTGCTTTGTAATTCTAAAAAAGTAAATGTATAAAAAAAAACCTCTGTTTAAATTGATGAGCTACTCTGGATGTAAATTTGTGTTCAAGCTGTTACTCCTTCTCAAGCCCCATGCTTTAATAACTCAACAGTCTCTCCTAATGTTTTTTTTTTGCTTTTAATTGCTGCTACGATTTGAAGAAAACTCGCTAAATTGGCAAAAGTATTAACAAAATGTTTAATAGCGGCTTTTTTAATGTGTTGCTCGTAGGTGGTAGCTTTATGCGAGCGGTGTGCCCCGCAGGCAAAAAAAAAAAAAAAAAAAATCCTGCAGCTGACCTCCCGCTGCACACTGATCACATACCGCCCCAAGTCTCGCTGGCATTGTGGAATATTTATAATTAAAGATAAAGCTGATGGCTGCCTGGGTAAGCATGAGCTCAGATAAAATTACATCCCCAAACTTCCTTTATTGCAGGATATAAATATGGAAAGCGTCTTGGGCAAACACACAATGGAGTCTTTAGAGCCTAAACATGTGTGAGCACAAACAGACCTGTGTGTTGACGCAAATACATACACAGATGAGACGCGTCGCGAGAAAATGACACACTTGCAAACACACACGAGCGTACGCACGCAGACAATAGCCTCCAACTCCCCTCCAGCCTGGCAGGTAATTGCTGTCTACAGGGGGACAGGTGCCTCTACAATGGAGCGCCAGTGTCCAGACAGGCTCTATTCACTGCCACTGTAATTACCTAATTGAAAAGCCCACAAGGGAAGGGAGAGGGGATGTGTGTGTGTGTGTGTGGGTTAGAGAGAGAGAAAAGGTGTGTTGAGAAGAGCGTAAAAAGTGGGGAAAGGAGAAGATAAGCTTACAATGAAGCCTCCCAGCCGCCTCCTTGCACGCACATGCACACACACTTCGAGTGACTATGAAATCACATCTGCTTTCTATGACATTTGTTTGCACAAATGGATAAATACGCACATGACCACACACACACACAGGGAGCCTGACATCTTTACGGAGTCGTCTCACTCCAGGGGCCGATATTTCCAGAGCGGATGGCGAGGGCAGTAACGGGGAATCTATTGTTGTGCTATGAGGAGAAAAGAAAAGGAAAGGAAACTGGGTGTAGAGGAAGCAGAGGAGGGACCAGGAGAGGCAGAAATATCAAAGCAGCAGGTTCACTCATTTCTGATGACAGATTCTCCCATCTCAGCAGCCTCTGTGCTTCGGCTTCAAGTTTCTTTCACATCTGTAGAGCAGCTAGAGCACTGGTGATGTAAGAGTGTGTGTGTATGTATACACATGCGCATATTGAAAGACACATGCATGCGCATTTACACCTGAGCCATCCACTTGTCTACAATGACACAAAAGAATGTGGATTGCTGGGAAGTTCTGCCGTTTGCTTCCACTTTCGGTCCGGTTGCATCATGTCGTTTCTGAGTTCGAAGCCCTAACCCCGTCATCACGAACGCTAAGCTCCCTCCGTGGCTCTGTAATGACAAACCAACTGTCGCTGTGTGTTTGGCTGAAAGGTGTGGCTTAAGGAGGGGATTAGTGGTGCAGCATGGGCAGATGCCCAGGGTGGCATTATAAAGGGGTGGGAATGAACACCAGCTCTTTCTGAAATGAAAAAGAAAAAGCATTTTTTATGTTGACGTTGCACTTTAAATGATGTAAGATGAAAATGTTTCACTAAAACCGAAACAGGCATGTGATTGGTTAGTCCAGCTTCAGGTCAGAGGGAGAGCATAGAGTTAAGTTAAGGGAGGATTCGAGGAATAATTGTGAACCTGTGGTGTGAATTTTAAAGGTCAGGCTTGGAGGGGGTGAAGTGACAAGAAACATTCTTTTTTCTCTGAGCACAAAATTAATTTATCAATAAAAATGTCATCGAAATTGGTCTACAAAAGAAGACAGAAAGTTTCCTTTGACGGAAAAGGAGGAGGAAACAAAAACTCTTTAGGAAATTGCCAAGGGAAGTAAACTCAGTGAGGGGGGGGGCCATCCGCCTCAACCGCACAGGGTAAGGCGACAGGAAAAGACGCGGGGGGAAAAACGGAAAGAGAGAGACAGACAGCAACAAACAATAAAAAAAAAAGGAAGAAGAAAAATCCTGGCATGCCGTCAAGCTGGCACTGAGTCTTGGGGAAAAATACAATTCAGGAACCGAAATATCTTCAGAAAGGTACATGGAGAGACAAAAAAAAAAAAAACTGGATGACAGACACAGAAAGATAATGGCATACAGAGAGCGGATGAGAAGAATACAGGGGGAATGTACGATTGTAATCCTGTCACTCTGGGCCAACGGCACCATAATGGTCCCCCAAGTGAGTTGTAAGTTTAAGTTTCATCAAAGGGTAAAGTTTTATGAGGAAAGTGGACTTTTGGCTTTTAAACTTGAACTGGGAGCTGGTCTTACAGCAAAATGGCTTGTTAGGGAAAAGCTTTGTCCACTGTTAAATTCTTCTTCTTTTTTGATCAGTTCTTTGAGCCTCAAATAATCCCAGTGGCCAAGAATAGTGTTAGATAACACAGAAGGTGTTGGAGCTGTAGCAGAGCTTTGAACTTTGGTAGTAAAATAATTATCAGTTTACTTTAGTCACTGGGGGAATTGTGGCTCTGCAGTTCAATGATTGACCCTTTAACATATTTCTATTTAAGAAAACTATAGTCCATGAGAATCTGCAGACAACACATAGTCACCAGTATATGGTACCTGCTTCCTGGTTTTAAGAGGTTTTGTTGCTCACATGTATCAGTAGGACACTCGTAGCCTGAACGTAACATGAAGGAAGGTCTGTCCTTTTTCCCCACTTGCATGTTTTCCTGTTTATCAGATATGGCCCATCAAAACACACCCGACCTTTTCCAACCTTAATTTTGTTGCATCTCTGCAACCCGACATACTCGAAAGTACTTAACTTTGTGCTCCATGTGCTTGGAAATGTTTGTCGCATTGTAACAACCTGATTTCCAAACAGGAACGACTTGTGGAGTGGAGTAAAGCAGAGCGGCTTAAGTCCTTGACGCCAGCAATTCTCGCAAAACGTGATGAGAATCTGACTTTTTTGAAAACGCTGCATTTCTCCAAGTAGAGATCCCAAATACTCTCTGATCAATGTGCAAATTAGGTTTGTGTTGTGTGTGTTTAGAGTAGCATGGAAACGTTCTTCTGCAGATCAGGATGAGAAATTGGGTCAGAGGCTAAAGCAGAAGAGGCAGCATGGGGTAGAATGAAAACTTAAGGCTTAGAGGTAAGATGGCGAACGCTGATCTTCTTCCGGAGCTGGATGGGCATCGCCTGGCACGGCGTCTCGTGGCATTTGCGGTGGAGAGAGCCTGTCAAACATGCAGAGCAAACAGTCGGCGAAGGCAAATAAAGCAATCTGCTTGTGACGACAGTCGATTCTTCTGTCTTTGCGCTGCGAGAAAAAAACGCCGCAGCAAATTCAGTTTCAGTTGGGAGCAAAGTCCTTGACGCCGGGAATCAGACCTTCCCCCGGAGCTGCAAACGTGTAAAATGAGTGCAGAACATGGCATCCTACTTGTTGGGAGGTGAAGCAGGGGGGGTTGTTTGGGCCTCTCGTCTCCTGCAGCTTTGTGACATGCAGACCCTATTACAGCATGTAAATGACCCCCCCGCTGTGCGATCTCGAGGTATACAGTGTGACAAACATGCCCGCATCTGCAGAGGTGTGTGTGAGTTGCGTGTCCTTTTACCTGAGCCGGTATGAGGCTTGTGCTGTCAGAAATTGGGCAGGTGTCATGTTTCTCTTTTTTTTCCTTTTTTTCTATGGGAAACATGAAAGTGCACATGGGGGAAAAAAACAAACACTACAAATACTGCTTATACACCCGAGTTCGCTGAGTGAAAAGGTTTCATCGCGGTTTGATTGGTAATTTATTGTCTTATAGGCCAGAAGTGAGTCATTAAAACCTCATTTGAGTTCGAAGAACAATTGGATCTCAGGCAGAGCTGCTGTTGTCCTAATTAATATTATTTTTATGAAATAATGACTGTGTGATGAAACCATAGAGACCAGTCTGTATTTGTTTTTTCTTGTCTTTCTAGAGACATTTAGAATTTTTTATTTTGTATCATTGCAGCGTTATTCTAATTGACAATTATGTTGTATATTAGCTATTTAAAAGGATTTTCAACAGCTCCACTCCCTTGTAGTACCTGTTTTATTTTTTTGGTTATTAATTTTCTTGACATGAAAATGGAGGCAACCACCATGATCTATCAGCCTGAACACAACCTGACAGCAAAAGTAGTAGAAATGGTAATAAACAGCTGTTGAATTGATCATTCATCAGAAGCCGTGAGATGTTGTTAGAACCCAATGATTGCCATTTACTTTGGATCTGAAAGGAAAGCTCGTATTCTTTTTGTCATATCTTAACGCTAACGCAGTAATGGGAACATTTCCACCTTCATATTAAAGCAGCCTGATGATGCTGCACTCAGCCTGTGATTCACCACAGAGAGGAAGCCTGTTCCTCTTAAAGGACCTCTCTTTTTCTCTGTGGTTGTTTTTGTGCCATGAATGGGACCATCTTTGCGGCAGTGGTGGCTTTACACCGTGCCATCAAAGAACACATTACGTGTTTGCTCCCCCTACCCAAAAAAAAAAGAAGAGAGCGAGAGAGAAAGGCCTGTTTCTCTTTTTCCTTTTGATGATATAATTTTTGAGAGCTCAACTCTGTTTTCAGTCAGCCTCCGAAAGATCGAGCTCCGAAGCCACAGAGCACCTTAATTGCTGTATCGGCTATGACAGCCTCTTTCTTTCATCACTAACACTCTCCATCAGCCTTTTCTCCGTCCTCCTGCTACTCCCTCATCCTTGGTCTCCACTGACAATGCCGCAAAATGGCCAACCTCACCTGGATTCCACCCCCTTCGCATTATTTCTTCCTTTTGTCCGTCACAAACACACACCCACATACACACTTGCGTTCAGCAGTTGTACAACGTTCCCGTTATTTATTTTTTTTTGTCAAGCATCTTCCACTCGACCCGCTCCGAGAGCTGGAGGTCACGTATTTATTTTAGTTTCTCTCGCAGCGGGAAAAGAGACAGCACAAAAGAAATCCAATCTGAGTAATTTATCACGATATAAAAACATGTGGTTTCAGGGAAATTAAACCTTGGAAGATGAACTATTGAAAATCGGGCTCGGTTCTGCCCCCTCCCGCCACCCGAGGGGAGCCGGAGTGCTACACGTCGCTTTAAAAGCACACAGGTCAATAAAGGTAATTGATAAGCTTTCATATGGATATATAGTGATGAATGGGAGACGTTTATGGCGTAATGAATCAAACTAACTCTGGAGCCATAAAGAAACAACGGTATGCCGCACCATAACGGGAATAAGCATAAACTCATCTGCTGTAGTCAATGGGATATCAGAGACAGGGCACCTATAGGGGGGCTATGTTATTGGTCCATCACTTACACTTTATGAGTGGCTTGGAGCCGAGGCGCAAGGAGTGTTGAATTGGGTGGCCTAGTCATAGATTATCGGTGAAGTCATTGATCTGTCAGAGACTGTGTTTGAAACATGGCATCAGGCTTTGGCCTAGAACTTTTACAGGGCCAACAGAACATGTTTTGCCAAGAAACAGGCAGAAAAAGGAAAAAATAGTCTTGCTTTAAAAGTGGAATTATGCCCTTAATTTACAATACCGTGCAAAAGATACCTTTCTCGCATATTTGTGATAAAATGAGTGAAGTGAATTTCTTGTCTTACTAAAAATTCTTAATGCTATTTGGGTTTAAGCCATTCTAACACATGGTTATAGTTTGAGCTTTACTAGGGCTGCACAATACAAGGCAAATGTGTAAGGACAATGGCAATCAATCATGATCATCTCTAAATGAAGTCATCCCACTGTGGCTTATTTAGGATTGTTACGCTGCTGGAAGGTCAATCTCCAATATTAGCCTGTATTTGGTTCCAACCCTCATCCAACCAACTCTGACCAGCCTCCCAGTCCCGACTACAGAAAAACATGGAGAAGGCTAGTTTTTCACAGGGAGCATGGTGTGTTCAGAGTTGGTTTTCAACCACGGTTTAGATATCCCAACATCAAGATCTCCCACCTGACTCTAGAGGTCTCTGCAGCAGTGTCTCTGATTATGGTCTTTTTGCCCATCCCTGTGCTCCATAAGTTCCAAAAGTGCTTTAAAGCGTTCCAAAACTGTACCATTGATGTGTCTGGTGTTCCCCTTGGCCTTCATGATGCTAATGTTCTCTCACTGTTCTCCAAAACCTTCACATAAAGAACAGTTGGATTTATATTGAAAATAAAAAAAGAGCTAAATACTTTACTTTTTATGGATGCATGTAAAAAACAGAACAAGACAAAAAAAAATTATGACCATTTTCCTTTCACCTTACAATTATCTAAACATGATGTTGGTCTACCACATAAAATGTGAATAAAGGCCTTCAAAGTTCATGGATTTTATTCAATTAAATGTGAAGCAGCAAAATTTCAAGGCTGAATATTTTGCAGGATGGTATGTATGCCTTCATAATTTAACTTAATCTGAAAATAGGTTTCATGCACAAGTAATGACCACTAATAAACGTTTGAAAAAGGCTTCCCTCTGGTGGCCACATATAGTACTGTCAATATATGATATAATTTGAAATGTTCTTTAATGAAATCCCGAAAATTAGCAACATTGAATAAGACACATTTAACCCCTTACAACATGAAATACATTCAGTGGTGCACAAACTTTCATTACAAAAGCAAGTCTTTGGTATCAGAAGTGGGTTGTTCACACATTCAACAGTCTTCTTTTTAACACCTGAATGCTAATCAACACATTATTTAAAAAACACATTATTAACACAAGAGCTATGAATATTTTTTTTAAAACTGTAAAAAAGAAATCACATTGCAAAAGAAAACTTTGAAGGGGTAGAATTTCCATTTTGGTACTTTGCCCACATTTTCAGCATATAAAGATATATTTATATATATATAAAACATCTGATTTGGTAATCTGACACCAACAAGTAAAGAGCTGCTAAATGTTTAAACATTTTCAATGTACAGTAACTTTTACTAAGACATTCTCTAAGAAACATCGTATTTAAGTTCGGCATGTCAGGATCATCTGTCCCTGATACCAGCCCTAGACTTCAAAACATAATTAAAATCAATTCCTAAGCAGTAAAATAACAGTTTTATCAGTATTATCTGGTTTACATTAGTATTCCAACAGCGAAGCACTTAACTCACTCATAAAAACGATGTTCCAGACACTGAAGTCTGTAATATTCTAACAGTAGGTCACTGGAAGTGCGAGTAGCTTAACCATTTATCTTTTAAACGTACAACTGACTCCACAACTACAGTCCTCAATAAATTCATGTTTTGGTCCATTTTAATGCTAATTAATTTTGAAGTGAGAGGTTAAAGCTAGCATGTTTACTCTGATAATGATAGCTTTGAGTATCATCAATTTTAATTAGTGTTTCAGCCGCTGTCCCCATCTCTTTCTTCAACTTGAATAGTTGTCTACGTAGCATAGCGGGCAAATCAGCTAAAGACGGAGTCGGATTGCCAGGTGAAGCTACTTTTTGTCAAATACTCAAACGCAGACAAGTTAAAGCAACAAAAAAGTCTGCATGGCCTCCAGTACAGCTTGGCCAGATGTGTACACGAAAATAAGCTAAGAATTTGAACAATTTTCTGTATCTGGTATTGGGAGTTAAGTTTTATCTGGGCTTCTGACACCAACCCTGAGTCCTGGAGTCAGGAGGTTCCCAGTTTAAGTCATTTCTGCAAGTTATAAAAAAAGGAATGGAAAAAAAAAGTGGTCCATTGCACACTGATATCAAAACCTTTTATCCACTTCTCCAGTGGTTACAACTTCCTTTTAATAAAAGTTCAATAAATTCTCCAATATGGAAATTCCAGTGCCTTTCTTCTTCGTCTTCTTAGTTTTTACACTTTCAATCAGATTTATAACTAAAAGTACATCAAGAAGATTTCCATTTCCACCACGGAAGAGGCTTGCTGCATCAAAGAATGCTTTTGAAATGTCAATTTTTCCAACACTGCCACTAAAACAAATACTGGATTAGATAACTATACATCTGTAACATATGCCTCTTGGCTCTGGACTGTGTTTGCAGCAGGTTTCAGTGGTTTTTCGCCATACTCTGGCTGGCGTCCGGAGCCTCCAGGAGCTGTTCTCCAACAGAATGTCAAATCTTCACTGCATCATCAACTGTTACCACAAAGTTGTGCGATTTGAGAGTTCTGTCGGCGCGTTACAACCCAACTTTACCGTGGACATCATCACCCATGCGGAGTTTTCCTGTTTATGTTTTCCAGACTGAGCGCTAGTCTCTTGGTAAAGAGCGCATTGGATTTGCCGCAGTAGGTGTGAGTCGTCTTCAGTAGTTCCTCCGTCAAAGGATCCAACAAGGAAGCGACCGGGTCCGATCCAAAAGAATACTGGAAAGACAAAAGAATGCGGTTGTTGTATGGTTCGAGGCAAACTCATGTCCTTCGGGGCCCGTAAACGTGACCGGTGATCCCGGCTAAACATAAACCGCTCTACACCGCCGGTCTCCGGGTAATTCTATAGGCTTAGTGTCCAGTAATAACCAGAGATGGCAGTAGAGGTTTCATGATTTCCCAATAATGAAGGGCTCTTTACAACGCTCAGAGGAAATCAAAGGGGAATTAACATTTTTTATGCCAGCCCATTTGCTTGCGGTCGGGCTCCTTGATATTGGGTTGCAAAGAGATCGGCATTTTTTACGAGCCCGAAGCCAGACAGGCCCGTCGCTCATAAAGTTGCATTTACAGTTGGTGTTATTGATTTTTGTGTGGCTGTCCGTGCCTGGAATCGCGCTCCAAATGCACCGCCAGTGGTAAAAAAAAAAAAAATTAACAGCTGCTTCTCAGACGTTTTGCTACGAAGGGAGGTGAAGGAGGGCCGTGTTGCAGACAACAAGTAGGGATGCATCAGGATGTCTTAAAGCTGATTCATTTAAACCTTTGGCTTTATTATTACTTTTTAAAAAATATTATTGCTGACATTCATGAATGTCACAACTTGGCGGAGGGATTGTCTGACAGCAGTGACACCACGCTACAAGAAATCAACACTCTTTTCATTTGTTGCCATGACAACAATGAAATGCTATCAGTGATATTAACTGCATTGCTATGTCCTTATTTTCAAATCATTCTGGATAATAGGGTAAAACTAAACATGGTTGAAACGGTTACAGTGGAAACTTGGACCAAACTACAGATCGATGACTGAGGGAGGAAAGTAGATATCGACGGAAACATGAACACATTTGGAAGCATTTCTCTGTTGTCGAGCAGGAACTCGGTAGTGATGTTCTTCCACCACTTTCTGATCAATTATGAGGTGCAAAAAAAATAAATGAAAAATGCGCCACTGCATCTAAACAAACTGAAATGGATTAAATGGTCTATCCAGACATTTTAACCACACAGAAGATTAACCAATTTGCTCAGATCCTCCTGGCAAATCAGAGTTGATCACAAATCTATAAAAAAAAAAAGCATTGTTTGGAGTGGGGAAAAAATGTGCAAGTGAACAGTCGGTAGTACACATGTCCAGTAGTGTCATTGATCCCGTCCTATAAAGCTTACAGTCTTAACTCCAGGCTATGGGTAAGGTATGGATAAACCATCAGTTTGATCTACGTTCAATGGGAAAGCAATGAGACTCGCAGTGTTGATGGCTTCATTAAGTAAATGCCACTTGTGTCGTCGATATCATTAAACAGCGGGTAAGCAACCCATAAACATCCTCATGGGGGAAATTAGCTTTCAATCCGAGCATCTGCCGGAGATGAAGATTGGTGTTTTTCCTGCACGAGGCAATTGCGAACTCTAAAGCCCTTTTGCTCTTTGGGGTCAGCAGCAATCCAAAACCTCATCCCGGAGAGAGAAGCAGGAGGTGGCGGAGGGCAGCAGATGGGTCACCCAGGGTGGAAACGGCTTTCATCAGTTGTCCAGCTAAATTAAACCAACAAGACTTAGAGCGGCCTTGTCAAATCCGCTCTTTAAACTTTGATGTACCCAGGAGACTTTTTTTTTTTTTTTTTTTTTTTAAAAGCGTGGTACTTTTATTTTTTTTCTGAATGTAGGCGAACTTGGGATAGAAAAACACTGTGTCCAAGTTACATATTAGTTGAATTTAGAATTTTATCATGACATTTTGTGACAACAATAGAAGTTATGATGAAAAACCTATTTAGTACTACTTTTTTACTTTTTTTAAAAAATGTTGTTGAAATGGGGATCTTCTTAAAAGAAGTTCCACTTATATCACTAATCTGCACACACTAACTACATTAAATAATTGTTTTATTTACTGATATTTGTTGATTTTTATATTTGTTTATTCTCTTGTGGAACAAACAATGCAGAAAATAGTAACAACATTTACAATAAAACTTCCAGTTTTTTAATCAATAATTGAAATTTGAGACGATAAATCTAAATTTTTATAAGAAATTTTTCACCATAAATAATAAACGATACGATAAATGTCCACCCCTCCTCAAATATGGTGGTATGTTTGATTTCTATCAATTCTGTTGTCGTCTGACACTATAAAGATATTCCTTTAATTTCTTTTCCATATAGGTAATATGTTAGTTGAATTAGCTGTGTTTTATCTAGACCAACTTTAAAATAAATGCTATACAACCTAGAAACACAAGGCTAGTTGGTAAATACCTCGAGATATGAAATCTAGTGATCTGAATTTAAACAAAGCATGAAAACAAGCAAGAGAGTCTACTGGGGGATCTGAAGCGCACAGGAAACCGTCTTTGATCTAGAAAAATACCGTAAAACGCAACTTCCGAATCAACTCAGAAATGCAAAATACAACATGTTCATTGGCAATCTCAGGCCCTTGATGACAACTATACAAACCTTTCTTATTGCCTCGTAAACGGCTCTGAAAGCCGGTTGTTTGTGGTCGTGGTAAACCCCTCTGTTTCCGTGCAAGACGTAGACGCCGTCCTCCTCGGCCGAGGCACAGTTACTGCCGTATATGCAGTGATCGGGGCGATAGTTCCACTTGCATGGAAACTCCAGCAGAAACTCTGAGAGCAGGTGGACAGAAAAAATAAGAGGCAACACTCACTGGTTAAATCTATGGAATTACCAAAGTATGCATTCAATTTTGAAGTTTTTAATTTAAATGCATCATCTGAAAGTGCAGGATCCGTACAATAAGGATGTGCACGCTTACCAGGATTATGATGAAAAATAATATTGAGAAGGTCCTGGTCTCCCCAGGTTATATTCAGTTTGTATTTCTGAAGGAGAGGCATCAGCAGCTCCTCCCAGCGCAGTCCCACCCGGGTCATATCGTTCTGTAGACACAAACGAGCATTTTCAGATACAGGAGAATGGGGCCCTCTGGTGGTCAAAAGAAGGAAGCTCACCTTAAAAAAGGTGCTTCTCATCCTTGTCATGTTCATAAGCATGACCCCAGAGTTGATGCCCGTTCTGCCGTAGAAAGGGTGCCGTGCAAAGCGGCTGTACCAGGCGATGCGGGGCTCCTCGTGTTCGGGGGACATGGCCGCCAGCTGGGAAGGACTAAACCGGGACAGGAAGTCCCACAAACCATCTACGGGCTGAAGGAAGAGGATGTCGGAGTCGACGTACACAATCGAGTCGATGTCCTTTAAGATGAGCTACAAAATGACAAATCACAAATCCCATCACAGAGATGTTGACCCTGAGGCTCCTCCAAGTATGTATTTTCTTCTCTGAGCAACTCACGGGTAGGAAGAGCCTCTGAGAGGCACAGGGTTTAAAGAGCTTCTTCCACTCGCCGGCGTTCTCGCTGGGGAAGCTGATGGAGTACACGGTGTAGTTGAACCTCGAGCGGAACGGATCGGGCCACGACTCCAGCTGAAACGCACCGGTACAGAGTGCTGACGACGAGCAGTGGGAAAGGGGAAAATTCCCCGATGGCAACACGGAACGGAACTCACGGTCCCCAGGAAGCTGGCGTGGAGCTGATCTTCAGCGAAGATGTGCAGGTGGAGGCGCTTGACGCTGAAAAGCACCACGGATTTGATCATGGTGAGGGTCTCCTCCAGCCTCTCCCCGCAGGCCACCACGGCCAGGTGCATGGTGGGATCGGGTCTCTGAACGCCGCTCCCCGCACCGTCTACCCGCCCACTTTGACGCATGATATACCTGAGGGGAAAGACTTGAGCTTTATATTGCAGAAGGACATACTCTAAAAAGATTAAACTTATACTACTATATTATTTCTGTTTGGGGTTTTTTTTCCCTTGCCACAGAAAAGGCAAACAAGCAAACAAATATGGCGACATGGAGAGAGAACCCTGATCCAATGAGACCGAAATTGAACATTTTGGCTGATATGCAAAACCCCTACGTGTGACTGAAGACTAACATGTCCACTGAATGCAGGGTGGCCCCATAATGAAACATGGTGGTGGCAGCATCATGGTGTCTCTTGGAGCCTCTCTATCCAACCTGGCTAAATTTCAGCTAATATACCAAAATGAATGGACAAGAATGTCACTCTAGATCTGCAGACGTCCTCCCACAAAACACACCTTTCAGATTTCTCTTTGTTCGATTTCGCTTGAAAACTACGCTTTGTTGTTTTTTGTCTAGTCTGTCAATATGGATCAATAAATTACATAAGAGATTAATGATTTCTGAATTAATTCTGACTTAAAGAACAAGAACAGCGACCCCTAACGGACTCTATAAATATAACACCAGTGTTCTTACACAAAATAATGGGTGCAGTAAAAATGTCTGAAACGCATTCAGTATGCAAGATGTAAATACTACCGGAAAAGTCGTTTCTTTAAAATATTGATCAAGTTGGATGTTTCTGCAACTGTTGCATACGAGAGCTTAATCACTGCCACATTCCTATGCATCTCTCGGATTGAGCTTCTGGATCCAAACTACGCTTTCAAACATGCGATGTGAACACGTTTTTAAATTAAGTTCCCAAATAATAGACCCGAGCTACCTATTGTACCAGTGCGGTTTGTGGGGCCCGGCTCTGACCGCGGACCCCCGCCCGCCTCCGGTGCCTCTCTGCGGGATGAAAACCCTCCTCGCTCCGTGTCCTCCGGCCGAGACGTCCGTGTTAAACAGCTTGCTGTAAACATACAAGCCCGAAAACACAGCGAACACCGCGCACAACAGCAGTGCGCGTATGTAACGCCGCATTATGATGCTCGAAAACGCATCTCGGAACTAAAGTCATGACATAGAAACTAACGTTTTCTGATTTTTGCCTAGCCGTGAAGTTGGACCACTTGCGGAAGCGCTTCCTGTTGCGCTTTAGAAAATAAGAGCCTTTTTGACTGAATCGAACGAAGACAATGTCGCCCTCTGGTGGTAATCTTGAAGATCAACAACTACTTCCACAAGCATTTTAAGCTAAACTGTTTTAATTTAATCGTATATTTCATTAAATATTAAGTGGACCTTATTAATCTTTTGCATTTGTAGATTTTATTTATACAGGAAAAAGCTCTTGAGACTCATTGTCTAATTTACAAGAGGTATCGTTACACTACAAAAACATGAAAACAATGATACAATCTACAAATACTAAGTACAACATACATTGTATTAATTACTATCCTAATTTTAGTAAACATTATAAATGATTGTATCATATTTTCTTGTTTATTACTGATGTTACAGATGTTAATTTTATCTCAGAACAGAGATAACCCTCGTAACTGTACTTTCTGTGTTGCTCATCATTTTAAATTGTTAGATATTTGCTAGTTTTAATTCCAATGCATATTTTGTCTAATGCAAGTAAAAAAAAGAAGCTTAAATCTAAACATTTATAGAAGAGTCACAATGTCTTGATTCTCTTCCTGGTGGTTATTGACAAAGTGATCAGGAATGGTCAACTTTAACCGTTTGAAAAGTCTGATTTTTACTCTTATAATACTCAACTAAAACTCACTTCAGCTCTTGGCTCACATGCCTTTATTCTGAAGGGCTATAGTGGAAGAAGATCTTCTGTTCTCGCGGTGTTTAACCTGAAACCGCTCCCGCAGCAGGCAGAGACCCTCTGTAGGGGGGAAGGGTGGGAGCGAAAAATGAATAGGGTTCCCTGAAAAGACTCATTCAGTTTGGCTTTAAGAGAGTTGCTCTCAATGAGTGGAGTACATGTGACAGACAGACCTGAAGGTCAATTTAATTATCATTAAGTGTTTGGGGAGGGATTAAATTGCATCGACGATTGATACAGTGGGTTAAAAAATGACATTTTGATCAAAAGTTGTGAAAATATAAATACACACACAAAAATATATATATTTTTTTTATATATTTTATAATATATAAAATGAATTTGGAGTTCTCTCATCGGCCCTGAGACCGAGCGATGTTTGTTTTGATGAAAACTGATCTTGCTTGTATTGCGAGGATAACAGAAGCAGGAATAGTTATTATTCCCAGTCCAGTAGCCAAGAAAAAAAATGAAAAGAAAAAAAGAAGGCTGGGGCCTACAGGCACTTTCACGGCTGAAATAATAGCTGGGTGTGTGTGCGAACAATAAGCAAGACGAGTTTTTCTTGTTTTTAATTTGGTAAGTTTCTTATTTAGACACATAATAAACAACACAGTTTAAACAAAGGAGCATGGTAAAGCATGACGAATGATAATAAAAAAAACACTACCAATAAGTGATAAAGTTGCAATTTCTTTCCGTTTTTGCCACAAATGAATCTTTGAGTTCACACACCTAGTCCCAGCTAGAGTGGTGAATGCAATGAACACATGAAACAGTCCTAACAACTAAGAGACTCCGCCTTTTCCACAATATATCAAGACTTTAATAATATCATGCTGTGACACTTCTCTGGCTGTGAGCTAAAATGTAAAAATCTCGACAACACTGATATGATGAATATAACCACATCCAAACATTGTAGTAGTAGAATATTATAGAAAGCTATTTTCTCTGTTCAACTATTCTACAGGTCTCAGAGGTTATGGTGGAGTCCATCAGTGGTGGTTCTGCTGGAGGTTATTGTCTTCTAAAGCTTCTCGGTTTCTGAAGTCCTCGCTTTGTCAAAGTTTGTGTCGGGGGAAGTCCAATCTTATTTTTCTCCCACATCTTGCGTCGAGCGGTGAAAATTGACTTCTTGTGCTTTTTCACACGGGTTGCAAGAAGCACACCGGAGTCATTTACAGCTTCAGTCACTTTACCACCTTTTACACTTAGCTCAGGCATCTTCCTCTTCTTGTGCGATCGGTGACTTTTAACAGTAACCCTGGTTTGCAACGAGCTCCAGTTCAAGAAAAGCACAAAAATGTTGCATATTTGCACATCTCCAGCCTTTTAGAATATGTGTCTATAAATATAAATCTCCATCTGAGGGAATTTGACAAGTAGGATCCCTGGTGTATCATTATGAATGTTAATAGTTTTTTAAATTTTTGTAGAGAAAAGGTTGAGGGGGGGAGGAAAAGCTCGAACAAAGGTTTTAGACTGGTGTAGTGCATCAAGGTGGAGGCGTCTGGCCAAAAACGAGTGGAATCAGAGGCTGAGTCAGCACCTTGACCAGTCGCCACATTCCCCAGAAGATTCACAAGGACTGTCATGGTGCTGAGAGAGGCTGACATCAGGAAATGCCTTCGCTGTGACGTATGATTCATGCCGGCTCAGCAGTAAGAAGTTTACATCCACTCGACGCAGGCAAAGTGTTCAAACTTAATCTAGATATGTTTGCTAAGGCTTTGGGGGGTTACCATTCAGAAATATCGAGGTAACCTTTCCAACACAAGGCCTGATGTGTGTTTGGGTTAGCTTTATAGTCCTAGAGAAATGAGAAACTTCTTAGTCACAATGACAAGAAGTAAGTTTAGAGGAAAAAAATCATGTACCACTTGTCAAGAAAGGTGGAGGAAGCATCATGTCGAGGCTCCGTTTATGTTTTGATGTGAGTGGGACTGGCACAAAAGAAGGACTACCTTAAAACCTCCATTTGGTATTCAAATCACAAAGCCCAAAATGAACGCGATATTCATGATTGCGAGTGGATGTTTACTTCTGACTGGAACTATAGCTACGTTTAAAAAAAATAACAAAAGTGGCAGCATAACAGGCATCCTGATGGAATGTTTCTACTCTCTGAGATTAACAGTACAAATGTACTTTAGGTCTTGATGTGTCTAGTGAAGGGAGTCCCTTGGTTAATATTTCATTCCACCGCACAACACCTTGTATTGACTTTCTCTCTCTGTAGAGAGGAAAATAACAGATTGCTTGCAACATCGTTCAACTCCAGGCTTTACCTTTCAGATCAGTGTGACTTTCAGCCGACTTCTACATGTTCAGTCATGCTTTCATTACCAAATCTCCTGTAGGTATTTTGCAATAAACTGTGGCAGAAAGAAGCTTCCAGATCAACGGTAAAGGTTCGCGGTCGGGTTCGAGAGTCGCTGGTGAGAAAGAGAAAGCTCATGCTTTGAGTTTTTAAACCCAACATCCCCAGGTAGGGATAGAAGAAGCTGCTGACCATGATGATGATGGTAACAGTAGGACTGTGCCGTTCTTACAGGAAACTTTAAATCTCAACTCAAGGTAATCGAGTGCTCTGTCCAAAGTTCGTCCCAAGTTTTAATAAGAAGTTCCTCATTAGGACCAAACCTTTTGGAAGTCCATATTCCAGCAGCAGACTTTTGTCAGTTCAGCAGAACATGTCTTCGTAAAGTTGTGGAGAATCTTTCGGGTGGCTAAACAACAAATCTTACCTTTCAGAAACAGAATCTACAAAAACTTGGTCCTTTCCCACCCAAAGGTTTTTCCATCAGTGACAATGGAGACGCAGGTTTCTTTGAGGATTTTTGGGGGGGGAAATCAGAGGGACTCCCCGTTTACTGAGCTTCCCTCTCCTCGGGATAGGGAAGAGTGGGATAGGCTCTTTTCCGTGTTTTCTGAGCCGGAGCCGTTTTGGCTGTGATGGTCGGCCGACGAGGCAGAGCTGGAGGAAGGAGTGGATGTGGACGAGGGCTTGGCCTTCTCCTTAAAGTCTGTTATGATGACCGTGAGGTCTCCAACTGTCACCTCCAGATGCTGGGCGCTGCTCCGGTCAATATTTTTTAATCTTGGCCTAATAGGGAGACCAAAGCGTAAACAATGTATAAATCTTAGTTGTAGAGGGAGGTTCATACTGACCCCGAAAACCAGAATTAACATGTTTACCTCATCTTCTTGTGGCTGTTCTTCTTGGGTGCTGGCTCTCTTTCACTCTTGTCCCTCTCGACCCTCTCTTTCTTCTCCTTTTTGGGCTGTGATGGCAAAACAAACTGCTGCGTTACTTGCTGCTGGGAGACGAGCTGGGAGACGGGACGAGGCTTCCTGGTCGTGCGGGAGGAGGGTAGTGAAGAGAGACATGAAGCGGCAGAGAGGAGAGAGATGTGTGGCAGATTAATGAGAGGGAAAATCACAGAGAGAACATGACCTCTCGCTGGCCTACTGCTGCAATGAAGAGCTAAAAAAGCCTGTTGGTACTAGAAAGGACGGTACTTCTGAGTTTTAATGTTGGCTCAAAATGGCATATTAAAAATGCACGAGTTTCACTATCCAAGAGACAAAATGTCTGCAGAGGTGTTTTAAAACTCTTGCAGGTTAGATACATGTAAGGTAATATTGGTTGAGGTTAATGCAAATGGACATTCTTTAGAATTTCCATTTTTAAATTTGACACTTCTGCAAACTCAAATCTATGGATTTTCTGCAGCAGCTTTTGTAGCATTCTAGACATTTGACAGGAAAAAAAACTGTCAAAGGCTTTGGCAGGAGTCAGGTCTCATCTATTTACTGAACAAATCATCAGCCAACAAGGTGGTGCATTAATGGTGGTAATGAATACCAGATGTTTTTTGCCAAGCACCAATAAAAAAAATCAGAGACTACGACAATAAGGGAAAGTGGTGATACATTTGATCATAACAATCTAGGGATAGTTTACTCCACTTTGGATGACAACGCAGAGGATTTTACAAATGACCGGTAAGCTACAGCTTCTGTTTCTCAGCATGTTTTTAATTGTTTTAGCTATTAACTTATTCTGCTCTTTTTCTATCATTTGGTCTTTGCTGGTAATTGGTTATGAATGTTGCTGCTGTTTTATTTAATCCATATGTTTCTCTGGTTAGAATATTGATGATGCTGGTCTGAATACATGTTGCTAAGATTTCGTTTTAATTGTTAATCATCTTGTTAGTCATTGTCTTTTTGAGCTTCTGCTACAATCATGATGTTTGGTTGAGCTCTTGTTAGCTGGGTAAGATGGCAGTTCTTAATTTTTGGCATGTACTTAGAAACTGGAAAGTTGCAAATTCCATTTTTTAGACCATTGTATGCTTCCTAATCTACAAGTTGTTCCTTGAATTCATCATAAAATTGTAAGTTTGTTTTCAGGAATGCTGTTGGTTTGTGCTTCCCAAAGCAAACCTGGACAAACGGGAATGTCATTTATTTTGACAATAGTGTCATCCATTAAAAAAATAGATGCAAAATTGTCCACTCGGGTTCATTTATGTACATCACTGCAACAATGAATGCAGATTGATGCAAATATGCCAAGTGAAATGTAGACTGAGAGCAGTCAGCAGTTACAGGACTCAACCTGAGAGCAAAGTTTTTCCATTTCTGTATGCCAGCCTTTTGGTACATAGATATATTTACAACTAAAAAACCAATAGCTTTTTTTATATATATATATATATATATCATTTTACAATTAATAAGTTTCCCTAATCTGGAATTGGTAAATGTATCAAAATAGGCATCTGATTTAAGCTCATGTATGCTCTACCATAGCAGCTCTACCAGAAGCAAACCGCAGACTTTGACATCATGAAAATTAAATGGACATTTGTAGCTGCCAAATATAATCATAAGATTGGTAACACAGAGTAGCCGAAACCATCTGCACTTTCAGCCCATTTGGACATGTATTGCAGAAGCCCGGGCCAGATTTTTACCAAAATGAGTCTCTATGGCCCATTCGGCTTAATGCAGCAGCTTTTGGCCATTTTCTGCAAAAGGCGGGAGTATGCGGTCAGCTGTCTTCTTCAGAGGGGGGAAATGGTTGTTTAGCGATTCTGGGGTGACCTAAATTTGGGCACAGCTTCAAAAAGGCTCTTATTAGTCTTTTTTCAAACTTATCAGTGTCTTTACAGAATCAAATTTGGTACAAGCAAGGGTAGAGTGAAATGCAAATGGATCTCTTGGCCTACATAACCGTCAGATGGGGAGGATATGGTGAGATGCTTTAATATGTCTGTCTTGTCAGCAAGATGCAGCAAAACTGCTAACATCCTTGTTAAACTAAAGATAGGTGCCTTCAAGTCTTCATAGCTGTGAAGAGTTTGAAGCTTTCTTTATGTTCAATATTCCTGCAACAATGAAAGACAGTGCAAAAAAGTGTGATTATATGGAAATCCTTTGTTCAGCAGTGTAATTTACTGTCATTACAGTCCCATTAAGTCTATTACTCCCCATTAATGTAATAAATCAGAGAACACTAAACCGTGCTCTACCTGCTTTAGAAGGACACGGTTAAGGCTGTCACAATAAGCACTAAATCAATCGCATAATAAAATAAAATGAGCACGATAATTTCCATTTGGACAACAGTCAAAGAGTTACTCCCCTTTAATATCATTGAAAAGCCATTTTGAGAAACGCAGCCAACATTTGACACCCAGTATCAAATGCAAAACTTGCACTTTCTGCCACTTTTGCCTATTTTTCCTCACTGAGCTGAATGTTTTTTTTTTGTTGCCATAGAAAGTACACCTGGTCCAGTGAATCTCTGTTGAGCTGCGTCGCAAAGTGACACAACCCACAAGCCTTTTCAGGGTTGCCCTCTGTTGTAGCAACTGATGTGATGGTGGTGAACTCACTGACCCTCTGGCTGTCACAGTTCTTTTAAAGAAAACAAGCAGGGAAATGCACAGACGGTGTCTTATTGTCCGGCTTGAAGTATTTTGTTAAAAGGGTTTGCGTCTGCTTGCCTTCATATCGACTCTGAGACGGTTGCCATAAGTAAATGGAAGGAGGGGTTGATGTGAAGTCAAAACCTCAATGCAATCAGCTGATGTATTATTAGTATGAAGGAAGGCAGCCAGTCTAAACAGGACTGGCTCTGGTAACCCAATCAAACGGTGTTTATCTTACCACTTAGGTTCTTCCCTGAGCTCTCTGGCTGCTGACTAGGAGTCCAGGAGAGAGAGTTTATCGATTCCAAAAATAATTTCAGCACATAATGCTAACAGTTCATTCTCTTTGACAATATTGGGTGTTGGATGAGTAGTTGGAAGTCAATATCTGCTCCACTCAGGCAGTCAATTCTGCAACAATCGCACATGTGGAAAATTGTGATGTGAGGAGAAACCAAAGACCTGGACTTCAGAAGGGAAAACTGGATGACAAGACTTTTCCAAGCAAAACCGCACAGTCTGTTAAGGAAAAAAAAGATTCCTCTCCAAAAGATTGAAACAAGGGATCATTTTAGAATAAGGACATGGTTGGAGACCAACTTGCTTTGTGTGCAGTTGAAACAAAAAACCTGAACCCTCACATTTTACTGACAGGGAACTCTGGCTGACCTCATCCTCAATATGTTGTGCACAAACACACACACTATCTATCACTATCTTAGTGTGGGTTTTCACTAGGGGTTGCACAGACTAGTCGACTAGTCGACTAGTCGATTCTTTTCTCTACAATGACTTTTTTCTGGGCCAGTCGACTAGTCGCAATCACGTGACAAAACATATTTTTCCAAGGACATGAAAGGAGA
>CAEGAF010185271.1:0-47724 GCA_903067075.1 Micropoecilia bifurca
TATATATATGACCAACATAACTGATGAAAAGGTAACTTTTCATCAGTTATGTTGGTTATGTTAGAAATTTTTGACTTATAACAGGATCCTATATCTTGATATACAACTTATTGTGAGTGAGTTTTGTCTTATTTCGGGTGAACTAACATATTTGCACTAGAAACCAGACCAAAAATACTTGGTAAGGTTTTGTGATTTTGCAGTGTAGGAATTGCAAACATGCTTTTGTTTTCAATGAATTGTTTAAATTTAAATTAAGACCTATGATCTATAAGAATTTCAAGTTATAATATATTTTGAAGCTTTCATATTTGCCTTTTTTTGCTGGTTGGGAATTACTTTGGAAAGTGTTTAGAATGTTTCAGAAAACAGAAATTTCACAATAAGTCAAGGTTTAGTTGGGTTTAGTTGGGTTTTTTCTCTTTTACGCCAGGTGACGTCAGACATTTCAAATTGCATTTCATACAGCCTGGTAACACGCAGTTGGCGAAGACGTAAATGTGGAAATGTGCAGGACGAAGGTAAATACTGAACATCTGCTCTCAAGTTTACATCTTATCCGAACTTTGGATTAAATGTTTAGCAGGTTTGCGGAAACAAACGCGAGCAAATCGCAGCGGAAGATTTAAGTCTGTTCATAAATTAGTGGAAATCATATCCCCTATAGCCCATCTGCTGCTCGTAAACAATTTCAGAGAGTAATTGTAAGCGGGAATGTGAAAAGTTTATTTCTTTCATCTAAACCTGTGTGAGAAGAGCCGCATATTTCTTGTTTTGTGAGGGATCATTCATCAACGGCAAAGGTTTCTTTTTTTTGTTCTTACTTGTTGATGGCGTTCTTCAGGTATCCTTGCAACCACTTGGTCTCAGGGTTGATGCAAACCTCCCTGTTGTTCTTCAGTTTAGCACTAAGGAAGAAAAAGAAAAAACCCCATAAATTACACACTATTTGTCTGTGATTATTACCATTTGACATGCAGATGGACATTTACTTCTCCAGTTTCTCTGCTAACACGTGTGTTTACACAAAGAGATAGAGATGAAGTTTCTGAGTCTCATCCAAGTATTCGTCTTATAAATCAGCTTCAAGGACATCATATTTATGCTGCAGGACTTTTTTTTCCCCACACATCTTGGTGACGATGCGCAGCAGAGAGGTAGTGTCTACAAATTTTAATTTTAATCAAAGTTTTACAAAGACAAAAAAGGAAATTGTTGCGGGTTTATTAATTCAAGACGCTCGCTTTATGTTTTCTGCTGGGTGTGTTACGAAAGCTTTCAGTGAGATCTTGTTGAAGTGAAACAGATACGATGAGTAACGACAACCCTAATGATGCGCAGAGTCTTAAAATGAATTTATCTTATCGATGGATGTTTAGTTTGAATAAACTAAAGAAAACTAAGAAATCCAGAAATTAAAAAACAAAAAAAACAAAACTCGTAACACAACTATTTGAACCTGCCAGCAACCAGAATTAAATGCACCAGAAACATTTTATTACTGATTATTTCTGCTGTTTCAAAGTTGCTCTGATAGTCTGGAAACCTTCCCGTTGTGTTAAGACCAATTTATGTTGGTCATAGGTCATTTTTGTTGAGCCGAAATTATTTTAGGGTCTTCATAAATCTGGAAATTGCTGCAGAAATATGCTTCTTTGTTCATGTAAGAAGCATAAACATGCCCATATCTACTTTAAAACACCTGCAACATGTGACGAAGAAAGCCTCAATGAATAATAAAGTGACGTTCTCTTTATTATCTTAAATTGCTTGTCAGCTGATTGATCATTTTTCAAACCTCCCCTGTCAGAAAGGGATTACTGGTTGTTCTAACATGTTAAAGGGGAAATACTAAATTAAACCTTATCAGTGTTTCATTCAAAGAACAAGGAAGCAGAACTTTCCTTATCAGCTGATTAAAAGCTAATCTATCCAGGGTTCAAGTTTAGCTGAATAAATCGAAGAGATTTTAATACTAAATTGCACGTGAAGTGCCATAAATATGTCCCACATGGTTTTACTCCAAAAAACTTTGTCTCTAAGAATCTTAGCATGTCCTGTTTAAACGAGACGGATTACGTTATTACAGCAGGTTTCTATATGTTTGGGACCGAGGGTGAATAATCGCAGCTTTCTGTTCCCACTCACATCAGCGATGAGACTGAACTCTCTCCGTAAAAAATGCCTCTGCAAAGCACATTAAACGTCCTCACAGATCTGACATCTCTGGATCGCCTCGGTTTCATTAAAAACTTCCTTCTGTTTTGGTTTGGTGTGAATTTCTTACATTAAATATTCACTCTTTACTTGTAGACATTATGATTTTTTGCTGCCTTGAATCCAGATTATTTTATTTAATAGGGGAAATATGGCTCGAGCACACGTGCTCTTGAAATGTGATTGAAATGACACAACTCGTTCAGTTCTGATCTTTAATGACTAAACGTTTATAGTGAAACAGCCACTGTAACTCAAACTGTTGGCTCATTTACTTGCATAATTTGGCATTAATAAACAAATCCTCCAGACATCAAAATGCTTCTCACACTTTTCTGTCTCGCATTTCTGTGGTATGTTCAGGTTCTTTAGGGAAAAAAAAAATCTCAAGTCTTCTTGTAATGTATGATCTCAGTTTGAATCCAAAGCCCCTACTGGGATTTATAGTGGGAATCATTGCTGGCCAGGTTTAAAATGTTCCATCTCCTCCTCTTTAATCACATTTCCATGCTCTTTTGTCTGCTGCCTTCACTGCCGGCGGTCTGCGGAACGATTTAACTGAACCCAAGTTTGCAAAAATACACAGAGATGCTTTTGTATTATCCGTTTAATCCCTTACTTCCTCCAGTAACGGAAGCATCTAAGCCGACCGGCAGTCAAACACAATCGGACCTCCGCCATGTTTCACTGTAAGCGAGTCGTTTCTTTATGTCACCTTCATACAAACAGATTCTCTGGTTGTTGTTTTTTATTTAGTTTCCTCATCCCATCAAATATGATGTTGTAGAGAAGTTTTTTTTAATACACGTTTTCACTTACAGCACTTCCAGTTTCCTCATTATTACTGCGTAAAAAATATCTGTTAATGAATTTTCACTCTGAAAATCGTTCATCTAGCTGGGTAGGAGGCATCTCTCCTGCAACCATTAAAGTTAATTTATGCAGATGAAAACAGAAAACTGTTTCGCAACGAAGGAGAATAATTAAGGGCGACAAAGGGTTTGGGGGAGCTAGTAACTCGAGGTTTCTTTCTTTCTTATGTAATTTTATTCCTTGAATATTGTTACAGTAAAAAGCTCTAATATACAATGGGCCAATGTAGAAACACTTCACACTTTTGTAGTTCCTTAAACTGCATTTATTCATCCTGACTTCTTGGTGTTCCTGGTCTGTCGGTGAAAAGGCGGTGAAGGGATTAGCTTTCTTGTCCAGTTGAGTTTCAGATCTAACGGGACAGTCAGGGTTGGGGGGTCGGGCTGTAAGGTTTCGCCTCCTCTTAAAACATGTGGCTGATATCACGCCCCGGTGCCGAAAGGTCGCGTTAGCGAGCTAACAGCTCGGAGGTGCAGCACCTCTCTGCCCCGCTCTCCTCCTCCCTCTGTCTCTCTGTCACACAACTGTAAATTCAACACATTCCTCAGACTGCGACCCTCTTCCCCGCTCTTCCCCATAACTTCCACCCACTCCGATGCTCCCACACACGTTAGCAGGAGGAACGCATTGCCCCTTCGCCTACAGTTCCCTCCAGGAGTGTCAGTCGTATGAGCATCAACATCAAATCCCTCAAACCAACACGCGGAGCCGGGAGGCCGAGTGGCCCGGAAACCGGATCTCTGTTTGCTTTTCCTCAGGGGATGTCTCCTCTTCTCCCCCTTCCCTTTCTGTTACATTTCATTGGGGCTTTCCAGACCGTCCATTCAGAAGCTCTCTATGGTTTGATGCGTCTCTCTTCGTCCAGTGAGGAAGACGCTCTGAGAGGCTGAACCCTAATTGACTTGGCTGGAATTTGTGGGCCGGAGCTCCAGCAGCAGCAGCAGCAGGTAGTAATTACTTCACAGCAAGTTAATATCAACAGCATGCTGAGGTCCGTGAGGATGATGGCACATGGGGGGACGCATGGGGGAGGACTTTCTGTTTTTTTGGAGGTGTAGTGTTTCCAGCTTTCCTACATCTGCTCCAGTAGAGACACCTTGGACGGTGGGTTTGAGGTGCTTCTGGCCTGGTCAGAGAGCACTTTGTCCTCTGTGACATTTTTTTGCCATTTGGTCACCCCTAATTTTCAGGGGTTTTTGTTTTTTACCCCTCTCCCCTCTTTTTTTGTCAGAAGCCCTGAAGCTGTTCAGCCTTTTGGCTGCGAAGCTTCTGCTGTCCACTCTTCTCTAGCCAGGAAGTGATGAGACTTTCTAGTTAATACATTCCAGACCAGTGACATTACATCAATCATCGTCGCAGAGGCAGTTTGAGGCGGGAAATAAATAACAAAAAAGAGAGGATAAGGGACACAAGGGGTCAGCAGTAATACAAAGGTAATCTCTTTGACCCTTAATGATTGCTTCCTTTACAAACATAAATGGTCCCCTCGAGCTCGGCCCGCCGCGGCTTTCCTCTCTCTGAGTGGATTGTGTTGTTTTAATCTCTCTTCATACAGGAAGCGAGTCAAAGGATATCAACACCAGGCCTCACATTTACCCCACACGTCAGTCAAAAATAGTGAAAACGCACAAAAATCGCTTCGTACATCCTTTTCCTTGCACTGCTGGGGTTATGCTGTTGTGACTTTAGCATTGGATTAAAAATTAAAGCCCAAGTTTGCTTGGGTGGACAGCAGGAGCAGCCTCATAATTTTCTGAAACTTTACAACAAACTGACCCAAGGTTCACTGAGCAGCCACAGGAAATGGTAAGGTCACAAAGTAATGCTGTGTAATAATGCTATGTTAGTGTTTAAGCACAGCACGTGTTTGTTCGCCTAAGCTAGCGTGAGCGTTTTGACCAGCTAGCACAGAGTGCTGCTAGCTTTGTTCAGCATTCACGCTTTATTCAGCGAAATAGCCAGTGCTGTTAATAATAATATTAATATCAATGGATTGTTTTACAGAATTGCACTACGGAACAAGTTTGCACATTTAAGCTAACATGGGTTGTTTACTTGCTAAGTAGTTGGGGCTAAGCTAATTATAGCTATGTCACATTTTGGCTAAAAATGGGGATTTGAATTGGTCATAAAATTTGGGTGAAATGTTATATTTATTTCCATCTTAAATTTTCTTACAATGCCTTGCGTAGCCTGCAGGAAGCTGATTGCACAGAAGTAAGGTTTCCATGATAAATATGACTGACGATAACGTATATTGTTGCACAAGTTGGTCTTTAATGTTGCTTTCATATAAAACTTTGATTTTCTTGAACTTTAGTGAACATTGTTGTTTTAAATAATATTTGAAACGTAAGAAATAATGCAAATCCATGAAATTCTTACTCAAGCTAGATGCATATTTTACACCTTTCTTCAGAACTTAGCATAAGACTAAAGCATCAAAATCCTCTAGAATGATTTATTAGTTAAATGCATAAGCTGCTTTAACTGAAAAAAATGACAATTTAAACTCCATCCAAAAATGCCCTCTGGGATTTGACTATACTTTCCCCAGACTACCTGACGCTTAAGTCATTAATACTTAGAAATCTGTACAAATTAGTGAGAAGATCAGACAATTAGACAGTGGGAAAGTCATTTCTCAGAGATAATCACTCCGTAACTCTTGAAGAGTCATTTACTTACATGACTTGGAAGGGGCAGTTGGGCGTGTGGAGAAACTTGAGCTCCTTGATGGAGCGCTGAGAGACGGTGTTGAGCGTGGTGCGGCACCAGCAGCGCTCCACCAGACTGATGGGCTTGGCTGCAAGCAGACAACACAAACCAAAAACTCATCACAAAGCTGCAAGCAGGCAGCAATAAAGTCAATAAGCAAATCAGCAGCAGGCGCCAAAATTAAACTGAAATAAAATAATTTACGTTTCAAATTCAAGTATTAATGCGCCTCTTTCTTCAGTGAACATGTTTAACCTACTGTAACAAATCTTCACAAAGCATGGAGGATTTATGAGTTTAGCTGCTATTTTTTTCCAGGACATGTTAATTAAAAAGAGATTAGCCCTTTATGGCCACTTCTTTTCTTTCTTTCACACAACCGCAGGTGCAGAATTTTAGCCTTTCATTGCAGCGGCATTTAGCCCGGCCACTCTAAAGGGAAAAGGGTCCTCGACCTTTTCCAATATTCCTCCTTCTGCGTTTCTTTTTTGGCTTTTTTCTCATAAAAAGTCCTCTGGAGCTGAGACGGCATCAGCAGGCTGTGTGGAAACCAGCTCAAGCGCATTCTTAAAATGATTACAAATCAGCGCTGTGGATACCTGCTGAGCACCGAGGAAAACAGACATGCAACTGTTACTGCACGTAGTTGCTCATTTGGTTATTTTTTGTCATTTAAAGAGCTTAAAAATGTCTTTTAGAATACACAAAATATAACAGCCAGTTTACAACAGATAATTTCACATTTTAAACATTTGCTGTGGGATTCAACTCACAACCACTTGTATATATATATATATATATATATATAAACACCAAATGTCTTTCCACAAATGGCTAAATCCTCAGTAATTTCAGCCTAATGATTCACACCCCTTCAGACTTCTTTCTCATGCAAACTAAGGGATTATTATGCAGCTTGCAGCACAGGGGCCATGAGCAAGGGCCCACTGATTTCCCCACTTCACTCTTTATCCCTAATTAGAAACTAATTATAAGAAAGCAAAGAGTAAAAGACAAATATATGCTCATACATAGACCCGAGGCTTATGCTGGGTCTATGTATGAGGGGGCTCTCGTTGGGGCTGAAACGACAAGCTGTAGCACAAAGTAGCAGCAGCAGTGGCGGGCGACTCGGCAGCCCAGAGGTTAACTCGTAGGAGATTAATGGGGGCTCAGTGCGAAGGCAGCGCTCAAGATTTAAGATTCTAGACTTTACTGTGGAAGTGAAGGCTGGAAATCAGATTTGAAATAGTGTTTCAACCAAAAATATTGAACATATTGATTGTTTTTCTGCATTCCAGTAAGTAGGACTTTGAATTTATAGTAATGTTATTTATCTTCTTCCATGTTCTTATATTTTATGTTTTGCACTTTTAAGCCCCTAATTTTGTCTTATGATTTTTAAAAAATGATCTCACAGCACTTTGTGATTCTATCTTTAAATATAAATAAATGATTTCTTCATTCATTCATTCAATTTATAAAACTAAATTCTATAGACTAAAGCGTTAATATCATATATATGAAATAATCCTGTTTACTTTATATAACTTGGTGCTACATAAACAAATAAAGTGAGTTAAATTATCACTACAAGCTACATCAGACCATTTTATGCACTCCTTTAGTTTTGGATAAAACGTTAATAACCAATTGATTAATTTGCCTCAGTGCTAGAGAAAACAGTTTGTGAAAAAGCATGATTATAAAACAAAGTGATCAAAATTGATCTACTAAAAAATGAAAACAGAAAACCTAATATTTAAAGCACCTTCCATCATCGTTTATCACTGCAAAGCGATGCAATCTTGTGGAAATAATTTTAGAATAACAGTCTGCCATCTAAAAACTCAAATTTCTTGAAATTTATTGCAGAGCTGCAGTGATATTCTGATCCAAAAGCCATGTCTCGTTTTTGCAACGAGTGAAAAGTAATGAAACAAACGTGTAAAATCTGGAAAACATGTCAAATTAATGCAAGTACCCCGATGTTACATGCTTCACATTAAAATGGAAACTCGTTTTTCTCATGCAGATTGAAATCAGAACAAGTGAAAGTTCCTCCATTAAATCCATATGTCCACCAAATGAACATACTGGAAAAGCTTTCTTTACAAAAAAATGTCTAAAGAATGACCAAAGCAGCAAAGTGACCTGAAACCTCCCCAGAGTTCCCAGTCCAGACTCACTGTTTGCAGTGGGAACCTGCATGACCACGGCCAGCAGAGTCATCAGCGCCAGCAGCTTGATGTCCATGGCTTCAGGAATGGCTTCAGGAATGGCTTGCACTCTCTTCCTCCTTTACAATCCAGCGCACGACTGTGTCCTCCAGCTCCGCTGCAGCTGCAGTTAAAGCTTCAGTGGGAGGGAGCAGAAACGGAGAGGGGGAGTCCCACTTTCTCAGGAGGGCGAGGCTTGGGTCCCGGGAGAGGAGGTGAGAGCAGGAGAAGAAGAGGAGACTTCCCTGATTGCAAGCGTGTTGGCTGGGAGTCAGTGGACAGCTCTAGGGGAGACGTTCTCTTTTTATGTAATGTTTCTTTTCCAGATTTCATCTTTTTGTATCTTTATTTGATCTCTTCCATCATCTGGTGGGTTTTCCTCTCCACCACACACATAGAAACGCCACACACTGAAATCAGGACACCGGCAGTTTGCCCACCAGTCAGTGCCAGACCCATTGTGAGCGGCAGAACTCCCTACGGCTGGGTTAATAATGCTGCACGCTTCAGCTGAGTGTTGTGTTATTGTTTGCTAGGACACAGAACCCCCACCCTCTTTTCCTCTCTTCGTCTCTCTGACTCCTCGTCCTCTGGCCCCGGCTCTTGTCCTCTGGCCCGGTTCCTGTCCTCGACGCCTGGTTCATGTCCTTAATAGGCTCCACGGGACTTTCATTGTCTGCTCTGTGATTAAACTATTACGAATCTGTTTAGACCTCACATCTGGACCACAATTAGGAGGAAGAAAAAGTTGTGCTGAAAGAAAAAGTAAAAAAAAGAAAAGCTGCAGATCTTAAAATTGACTTCTGTGATTCTACATTTCTTGTGTGCAAAGCGAGCCAAAGAAAAATCAAGAAGAAGGTGAAGTTAGGAGGTTTCTGCAATCAAGGCCCGGATAGTGTGGATTCATATTTCATCAGATCTAAATGCATAGTTAAGTTTGAACTAAAAAAAGAGAAGAAAATCAATTGTTTCTTTCAGTACATGACTGTTTCTAATGTAAAAGCCTTGCTGTCTGCCGCAGTTTGTTTCATTTTGTTTGTGTCCACCTCAAGGACTTTGTAACTATGACAACCTGTGTTTAAAATCACTTTCTTTAATTTTTTTAATCCATTTTACTTTAGTTCCATTTTGGTGTTTTGCTTTGACCAGAGGTTTTTTTATTTTTAAGTTTCGACTTAACTGTCTCGGGTGTCTTACCAGAATCAATAGAAATAGATCTCAATATAAAATCTTTCAAAACTGTGCAGTTGAATTATATGTGATATTTATGTTCGTACTGTACAGTTACAAAATGGAGGCCAACAGACAGCAGATCTGTTTATATTTTTTTAAATCAGTTTTGGGACATTTTAATTTGATTCTCAATTGTAGTAAATGAGAATCACAACTCTTAAATACGTGTTATGTAAATTGTTATTTATTCATTTTAAAGAAGATGATAATGTTCCTTTGTTTCGGCTGAATATGATTCATAAAAGTGGAGTGACCAGCATTTTATTAGGGGCCTTGTCCCCCCGCCAGCCACCTTTTAGGGATGCCACTGCTTAATGAGCATTAAAACACACACTTCTTCAAGTCCACATTTCTATGTTAAAAATGTTTTTAAAATTTGACCAAAAGATTTACTTTATTCACCACAAATGGTCAAAGTAGCGCTCTGCCTTTTGTTTTTTTTGTCTGGAAGTGAAAGAGACGAAGTGACGACAACTGGGTGTTTTATAAGATCCATAGATGTCCGTCTATATGGTTTGAAGCATTTTATTGAATAGTTTGTTCTCCTAAGTGAGCAGACATGGACAGGATGCTGCAGAATGAGGGCTGTAAACAAAGCTTCAAGGGACAGATGTGAGTCCTCACGTCTTCTGCAGCTCTCCAGGATCTGATGGAGAGCCTCCAGCTTCACATCTTGATGAGCTGAACCGAAACAGAGCTGTGCGGGTGTGGCTGTGAGACGCCGGCATGCGGGTGCATGTCTCTGATTGTGCGTGGGACTCCAAACAAGCATGTAATTATGCACGTTGTTGCCACTTTTTTTTTTTGATGCATTGGATGTAAAAGTGGAACTGGACTTCCTGGCAGAACAGAATCCATGGATCCCGCTGCACTCCGTCATGGATAATGAAACCTTACGCTGCGGAAAAAAACCTGCCCATCCATCCATAGAGCCTCTGCTGTGGTTTCCAGACCCCACAACGGAGCGGTGTGCTGAGAGCACTTTCATGTCTCAGGTCTGCCGATGGCCTTATAGCTGCTGTTCACCGTCAGCCAGAGATGAAAGTGAGAGAAACTCATTGCACCTGAGAGGAATTCAGTTACTGCTTCTCTAAAGAAAAATATGTTTTCTACAAATCAGTAGAGTGACAACAGAAAATGCATTTCCCAGTTTCCAGCGGCTAAGGTCAAAGTTGAGTTTATTTGTAAAACAGGCTGTTCGAAGATCAAATAAAAGCAAAATACAGCCACCAATTATGAAACAAGCAATAAACATTACATTTCATCATCAAATACGTTGCTCAATTTTACACTTGCTACTAACTCTGAACAATAAAGATAAGTTTAAAGTAAGGTTATAAAGTAATGATGGTTTGAACAGAGCAGTGTTCGAACCATCGCCTGTCAATGCAAACCCACAACACTTGGTTTCTGTAGTTCAAAACATTTTAGATCATAAAATTAAGCATGAAATTTAAAACCAAGCTTGCCATTAATGATTTCTGGGATGGAGGACAAAATAAAATCAGAATTCAATCACATTTCGTTCAGAAATTCGACTAAGAATTACTGGCAAAACTTGGTAATTCGTGTTCGGAAATATTCTCCGCCCGTTTTTGATTCACCTCAGAAACACAAACTTAGTCTTTCAAACTTCAAGATCACCGAAATGTTACAAAAATTTCCAATTTTATTTCAATAAACCCATTAGTTTTTATTCATAAAAAATTGATAAAACTTCAAGGATTTTCATTTTCTGAGTGACAAACATGAACGTCAAAGGTTTTCCAGCGCCAATGACGCTAATGTGAATATGCTTGAAACTTTTACCCCAAGCAGCGGGACAGCACTGTTACGTTAGGTCAAAGGTCAGCGTGTTTGCGTCTCTGCTTTTGGTTATGGGGTTTGATCTTCCAGGTCTTTGTTCTGGACTGTTCCTGATAGACGAGCACGAGCAAACGGCTGACCCGACGAGGGATATGATGGAAAACAGACGAGCGCCGGGTCCAAACATGCAGCGCCGCACAATTAGAAGAAGGCGAGCGGATACGTAAAGGCCATTGGGTTAGTTATTCCATTTCTCACATAGCAGATGTGACAGCTGCTTGTAAGATCTGAGGATGTGGCTGTTTGGGAAGTAATGAGAACACAGTGAGAATACAGAAACATTTAACTCTCCGTTTGCTTTCTCTCGTCGTTCCTCGTAAATTAACACAGTAAAAAGCTTTTTTTTTCTTTTACCAGGGAAAATCATTGAACGCAGCTTCATGTTCTTTTGTGACAGAAACCAAAACCCAACTGGATTTTATCCTAGCATGAAAGCTAAAGAGTTTCTTCTTTCAACAGGTAGTGTAGCCGCATGTTAAACAAACCAACGCCACACATACACGTCATTAATGTCTCCTAAAACCTTTACTTGCTAAAGTGAAACCAAATAAACCACAGAGTAATCTGTCCAGTCATCTCCTGCCTGACAGCAGAGCTCTGCTTCCTTTTGCAAGATCTTTTTCAGAAGCTTGCTCAGGGTTTATTGTGCTGGTTCAGGCATTTGAGTCTGGTGATAGGTTTTATGGTGGCTGACCAGATGAAAGGTTTTCCTTAGATAAACAGGAGTCTGTGATCACGGCCTGGGCTGAATGAGCGGTTCAAAGCGTAAACACACTTTAGCCAACACTGGGACAAATATAAGCCTCGGTAATAGCTTCTGGATCATTAAAAGTGTTAAATAGAATCACTTTTATGTAAAAAAAACATTCTGTGGAGAAAATTTCTCTTGGAGCTTAATTAAAAGACAAAATGTGTATATTTCCAAGAGGTATGCACTTCTTGCCTTTGTGTGTTTCGATTTTACAAACATAAAATGGGGGTTTAAGATGTGTGATGGGGTAAGTGGTGTTTTCGGGGGTCGCCTTTATCAGTTAACATGCTTGGTCTCAACATCTGGCTTCTCTGGTGGGACATCACATACACACGCACACACACACACACACACACACACACACACACACACACACACACACACACACACACACACACACACACACACACACAGATTAAGCAGAATGACGTTTCTGTTAAATGATTAATTACTCAAGTATCCTTAACAGTCTGAAGTAATCTTGTGTTGATTTACTATCCATCTGTTCAGAAGATTGTGCTCACATTTCTAAACAGTCTCTTCAGTGACCACAACTGTGTAAGGACTCAGAAATAAAAGAGAGAGCGGTTGTGTAGCTTTATTTTGGTAGGAAACAAATCCATTATGTTGCACTTTGTGGTTAAGCTTAGGTGGTGCAACGCTGCTGCTGTCCGATTTCACTTTTTAGTTTTGTTTCTGTGCTGAATTTATTGCTCACTTCAGCTTTCAAACAATTGTTTGAATTGTGCTCAGGGTCTTTGCTAAAAGTCCTGCATTTCTAGCTTTTGGGCCTGTCTGTTGGTTAAGTTTATGGGCCATGATGAACATTAGGCAGCGTCCATTTGCTGCTACTGTTGATCATTTCATACCAATGTCTTACAAAGCTCTGGCTTTAAAACAGCAAAAGATTTCTGTCGCAACATTCCTACTTTTCAACCTGTTTTAACAAGATACCAGAGAAAAATAAAAGCAAAAGCAGCAGCAAGTATTATAAGCAAGCACATTTTCAGAGTAGCATGGGACTAAATAGATGTAGAAGGATGAAGGTTATTTTGTCTGTTCAACAACTTTATCAGTTCTGACATTCTGTAGTGCTACAAAAGTTGTACTTGTCTATCGCATGGAAGTTGGGTTGTGGGGCTGATGAATGACTACAGACCAACAGGAGGTCACTCAAAGTTAATTTAGTGTTGAGAGTCAAAATATGTCCCCAAAAAGCTGCCCCAAACTGGGATCTGGATATAACTTAATAGAATAGAAAATAACATAATTTCAATAATACATGTGACATGACAGTTGATCTTAATTCAGAAACACACAAAAGTTAAGAAACAAAGCTGTCATGAGTTGGTTGTGAGGTAGACCCAGGTGGAGGTGAGAGAAATGATGATTTAATAAAGAATAACACAATCTAGGGGGCACAGGTGAGCAATAGCAATGACTCTCACCCTGGTAGCCATTGGCATAAAAGCAAAGACGTGACATGATAAACGACAAGGACCCAACAGAGAAACATAGACAAAATTAAATACACCAGGGAGTAATCAAGGGGAAACAAGAGACAGCTGGGGACAATCAAGGGGTAGACCTAAATGAAGACACAGAAAAACCAAATCCTCACAAAAGCCAATAAGTAATAATAAAGGCATGAAGTGGTTTGATTAGGAAAAAAATGGTTGCCAAGCAGATTGACAAAGGTGTGACCAACTAAACGGGCTACACTTGATCAGACCCTTGATTGGTCCATGTGTATTAGTTTTCATTTAGTCCTTTTAGTCTATAGCAGGGTACTAAACCCCAAAACCAACAAAGATTAAAGACTCAGCAAAACAAAATGCATTGAGGGCTCTTCACTGAATAAAACTCTCGACAATTTTAATCCCTGTTTACATGTACAGCACATACAGTCAAAAAGCTACACAGACCCACAGGGACAGACCCTGAAGACATTTCCATTTGAATGTGCTGGTGCTTTTAGGGCAGCAACGCAATGAATGCGTTTGAAGTTTTCGGCTCTCCTTGCATGTCGTCAATGGAGAATGGCCTCTCATTGACAAATCCAGTTTACTTTGGGCCCGTCTGAGGAGGGGAGAATCTGGCATGACACCAAATGCCACTCAATAGATGCTTCCACCAAACAAAGGGAGAAAGTGGCCACCCCTCCTCTCCTGCCACTCTATCCTTGTCGCCCGCTTGACGGGCACATTGAAATCTGCCTGGTCTTTCATTAATTTGTCAAGGGCGCAGTTTGCATGTGATCCCGTTGCCATAGTTTCTGCCTCTGTATAGGGAAGGACATGTGTTTACTGTATATATTAGAGGATGCCAGAGAGAAAGAGAGGGTTGACTTGAGTGCCTGTGTCTACCGGTGCTACATTTAAGTGTGTTTTTAGGAGCTGGCTGTGGTCGGCTCTTTCTCTCAGCGAAATGCAAAGAGTGGGGAGGCCGTGTAAAGGGATAGACATCACAATGCAAACTCTAATTGGGTGGGATGTACCGTGAATACTCTGCAAGAATACGTGTGTGGTTGAGACATTTGAGCAAGGCTGTATGAATGTCTGTTGCCAGATATTAAGGTTGCAGGTTTTTTTTTTGTAAGATCAGGAAAACGTGAGTGATAAACTCATAAAGATACGTAAATGTGTTTGATATTTTTGTATTGTTAACTTTAAGTTTTCCTTACAGCGTTTCTTTGGGGGAAACTGAGACAGGTGTTTGTGGTCTTTTTTTGTAACCAATGGAGTTGAATTACAAATCTCTACAGAGGTGCAAGGTTTTCCAAATCTTTTTCCTTTTGTTTAATCATGAACTCTGACCTTAACAGAGATAAATGAGACATGTGATGCTTTAGTTATTGCTTGCAGTTCTATTAGGACTTCTGGGTTGATCCGTCAATGCACTTCTGGATAAGTTTTGAAAGTCCGGTCAGTTCTGGAAAGTTCATGATTGATCCATGTTTAATCAAATTGTGGATAATAAGAGATATGTGTCATTCACTTTGTTTCTGTTTATTGTTGTATTTGATCTTGAATTACTTTAGTCTGGGGTTTTGTGGGTTGCTTCAGAGAGCTCTAACCTACTTTATGGTGACATTTATCAGGCCTAGTGACAATAAACCCAGTTTTAAAAAATATCTGATTAATCGCTGTTAGCTTACATTCAACAATGAGGACGATTACTTTCCCCAATAAAACCAGATTGGATTTTATTAAAACTGATTATCTTAATAAATGAGTTGAGAATTGCATGTTGTATTTTATTGTCTGTGGCTTGTAATTCATTTTAATTTCATCTGAAACATTTGGGAAAGAAAAAGAAAGTAATATTCAAAAAGGTCATTTGTATCAAGATTTTGTGTTGCGTCGTTTCATGTGGTAATGAAATAGGACAGACTAATCTAATAAAAATGACTGAACAATAATCTTATCGTAGATGTTATTTATGGAGTCACTTTGCCACATTTCTGTACTGTAAATTGAGTGTATGATAGAAAAATCACTTGAAGTCATCAGTCGCCAGCCTTGTTACAACATCTATGACACAGCTCCCAAAACAGGCATTTTTCTGCTTGTGAAATATTATAAAAATCTAATCTGAATCTCCCTGTTTTCTTGACATAATCGCTGCCACAGAAATGAAGAAAAGATATGAAGGAAAAAAAAAATTCTTGGTGCTATTTCTTTGAAAGCCTCCCCTCCTCATGATATCCCACGGTGACATGGGTCACTTTAACATCGACAAGTCAAATGTCCTCTAGTTTGTGTCAAAACAGGGCCAATGGAGGCTGTGTGGGCTTGGCAGAAAACGAGGAAAACATTTGTAAACACCAAATCACACGGCCTGGACTCAGCATGCCTCTGTTGAATGTCAGAGAGGGGTTATTTAAATTCAAGCTGAATTAACCCACTGATGTTCCTCCAGCTACGGCTCTTGATAGCAGCCGATCTAAAAGCAGTTTGTTTTGAGTTCATACGTCGCTCCGCTCGAGACAAACCGCGAGCTAAAAACCTGCGCAGTCATGGATGCTGTCTTTGTGATGCAAATCCTCGATGGTCTCTGAAGGCTTAATGGGTTGAATGTCTGGCGCACGAGGAACAAATGTGTTGGTTCACACACACACACACACACACACACACACACACACACACACACACACACCCACCCACACAACTCAATTTAAACACCACACACAGACACTGAGCAGAGCAGAGCGGCTGTGAGGAGGCCAGATCTGAGTCGGGCCGCGGTGAGGTCTCTGAACTGGGACTGGGTGGAGGTCACGACCCCGGCAGATTGGACAACCAGTATTGGTGTGAGACTTAAGAGTTTCTTTGAGCCTGGCCGGCCCTCACACTGCGGCAGGTGGGAGGCAGCCAGTGGTTTCCCTTTTACAATTGTTAAAGCAACAACGCCTGACAGCATTAATGCTTCTACAACCCACCAGGACGGATGCACTGGTGAGTGTTTGGTCCACTTTACATGAAAAAGTTTGATGTTGTTACCATGGTACCTATAGAGTTGCTAGAATTAGTCTCTAAATAACCTCATCGACACAATATTGTTGACAACCAAACACTTATTTGAGGTTAATATAATGCAGAGCCACTTTTTGTGATACTACTGCAGTGATAAACATGATGCATTAACATTTTGTTTGTCACACTGACATTTTTCTGTCCCAATCAATGGTCTGTGTTGTGTGACACAAACTGTCATAATAAAACACAGTCTTAGGTCAGAGGCCTCTTCAAAACCGCTGTAACACAGATTTCTACAGAATGCCATCACCATCCACAACAACTCTGAAAATCCTTGAATCATTTGAGCTACAACATTTAGTTTCCCTTTGGGATCAATAAAGTTCACTGACAAAAGAAACCAAGTGATCCAACACAAAAAAATTAGTTACTTTGTTATAAGCACTCAAATTAAGTTTATTAATTTACAATTAAATATATTATGTTCTCATGTTAAACGAATAAATTAAGACAAATTAGTCAAAAAAATTACTTTTAAGTTGGAGTTCTATTATTATTAGTGAGTTGAAATGTGCAACACAAATTGATTTTCTGAGCCGCAGTCACAACAGAAACGTAAAATGGCGGCTCAAACCTGTCTGTGCAGTAATTCTCATAAGAAATTAAATATATGGAAGCAAAATACAGATGACCTAAGACTTTTGCCCAGAAGGTCTAAAGCCACTGCATTTCTGTGGGTTGAAACACCCAGTGACTGTCTCTACATGCGAAGCTGTTTGACGTCTCAGATTCCCATTTGGTCAAATTGCTCCTCTTTTCTCCATCGACCTCTTCAGAGGGAGTTTTGTCACATTCCTTTGCCGTCTTCTAGTGTTACCAGTCATTTACTTCACCCATCTTTAGGTCACGACCAGCTCTTTGTTTTCAGAGCATTAGAGCCTGTTCTCACTGTCAGCGACCAACTGGATCTACAAGAAGTCAGCAGTCGCTCCGTATCCAGGAGCGAATGTGTGAGTCCAACCCGACCGGCTCTTCAAACAGAAGCAAACATCTACAGATGGACCAAACACTCGGGTCACACATGAAAGTATTTACTGGCATACCATCTCTTCAGCTGCTGCGTTTCCATGATTTAGTAGATGTTCATTTCTCAACCATTATATTTCATTACATGAAATGTCATATTTTGGCAGCGGACTGCGGACGCAGCACGGCGTGGAGTGTTGAAAACCAGCTTAGCAACCTCCAAGAATCAGAGTTATGTTAGACGCATCACGCATTATTCACTTCTGGTTCTTGTCCATATAAAAAAGAAAAAAAAAAAAAGACAATGAGTAATTAGGTAGAACCAAGCAAGATGTTGTGCTTTTTGGCAAAAGTTAGAGGTTAGATTTCCCACTTAAACGCTCATTTTTAGTTGCTTGGCTGGAACATAAGACAGATTGCATTGTAATTATTGCTGCTTTTTTTAAGAGAACAAAATGGCATAATTAGAGGAAAGAAAACATTTTTGAAAGTGAAATTTATGCTTTTGTCTTCTGCGACCTTTTCTATACCTTCACTTTGTACTTTTGTGATTATATCCAAAAAGGAAGTGCTGCTTTCTCAGAGCATTGCAAACGTATCCATAACCCTAGGATTTCTCCAGGTTGATAGTTAAATTATGCTTTTTTCTTTCTTTTTTTTAATAAGTTTTACAACTTACAAATAACACTCTGAAGGTGTGGTTAAATGTTTAAGCACAGATAGCAACAACCCTAAACATATAGCTGTAGCTGCTACAGATTTATACAAAAGAATATTCAAGGCAAACTCCTTAGGAAAGAAAGCGCACAGTAAGAGGCAAGGCAAGATGTTGTAAAAACAAAATAAAGTATTTGAAATGAAGAAAAACATGTGCGAGCTTGTCTGTAAGATAGATGGCTTAAGCCACACACTGTACGGTCTTCAAGTATTGCAAAAGAAGACGACATGAAAGAACACAAATGTCCGCAGGACTTTAGGTTTCTTGCAGAGAAGCGATATTGCATCGATGAACTGTCCAGGAGATCAGCATGCAGAGACAGCGAGGAGACGCTGCCGCATGAACGTCGCTCCGTCCTCCACTCTGCTCTCCGCTCCACCGTTGATTTGCAGAAAAAAGTTTCCAAAAGGATATTACTAATGTCATCACAAATTATTTCACTTCATTCATCATCCTTCTTGTACTTCCTGGATGGTTAACGTTCTCCACTTGCAGCAACTTCTCGTCTATTTTCCATCGCACGCGTCAGAAGAAATGTCAGAAGTGGGTACTATTTTCTCTCAAGGCCCCTTCACACCAGGCCAGGGTCCAATGTAAATGCAGAACCTTTCTTGCCGATAGGTCAAGGAAAAGCATGACATTTACAAGTAAGAAGAAAGAGGAGAGAGGAGAGAGAGCATGCAGCAGCTCATGAAAGCTTTAGTAGCTATTCTGGTGTGATGAACATAAAGTATTTAATAAAAAAATGATTTTGCAAAGCTTTTGAATTTTGTGTGGGGGGGGTTGTATGGCATGAGGATTGATTTGTGTTGTTTCAATTTTAAAAAGTGAGGACTTATTAGATGTAAACTTCTGATATTTTTGTCTTTTTGAACTTTGGTTTTGGTGAGTAGAGAAAAACAAAATCTTCAAATGTCTCGTATCTTGAAACTTCTAGTCATGACTTCAATATAAAATAAATGCTCTAAACTCAAAAATCTGTCTAAAAATATTCTCATGGAATACTTTGTGAAATGATGAGATCGTTAATAAGTGTTTCAAAACTACACATGTAACAGAATATGTCATCAATGAAAAGGCGGATCATAAACCAGTGAATGTTTTGTACATGTAGACGGCGGAAAGAACATGTGAGAAAACCGGCTCAGTTAAAAGAAATAGAGGTTTTATGTCACGTATATAAAGATTTTTGACCTGCCGGCTTAAATATTTCATGTTAAATTTTCCAGTGCTGCAGCATTATCTAATGCGCAGACTATTTTTACATGAAGCGTTGGGTTTCTTGTGGAGGCTACGAAGTCTTTCTGATCGTTGCGTGTGCTCAGCTGTGGCTCATTATATGCCCTCGTAGGTCCGTAACTCTCAGCATCGCCAATTTATGACCTGCCTGTGAGAACATGACAGCACTTTCTACCTCCTCCTGCTGCTCTGCCCCCGTGGTGAACAGGACAACTGGAGGCGAGTTGAACCGGCTCATTGAAGTCGCATTGAGAGGTTTTCCAGACGGAGGAGACTAAATGTAACGCGACTAATCGAAGGCCTCTCAGCGCGGCGACGCAGGCTGGCTGTCGACCTTTGACTTGGTCATTGCGCTACATAAAAGCAACTTTCTGAAACAGAAGAGGTAGGGTCAAAGGTCACCAAGCTGAGTAGGCCTCTGTCAGAAAAGTGCAAAAAATGTTTGAGCTTCTTCGCGGATTCTCGTGCTGAAGTTCCAAGTGTTTTATTAGAATTTGTTTCTTTTTTTTCTTAAGAAATGTCAAGAAAAGTCATTGCTTTTATGTAAACTGGGAGAAAATAACATGATTTTCTCTTTCTTTTCTCAGATCTCTAATGGACCAGCTGTCAACTCGTTTCACTTCGACGTCCCGAAATAAAAAGCAATCGGCTTCAGAAGTCGTCTAATCAGGAGCTAAAATTCAAATTAAAACTTTAAATGAAGATCATTTTCTGATTTTTAGTGACAGTAAATTTTTCGAAAACACATAATTTTTATTGTACTTCTAATTTTTATTCGAGCTCATACGTTTACAAACAGCGAATCAAAAAGTTCCTCTTTTTTCTCACTGTCTGAAGTTAAATCAATAAAAATACTAAGAGAAAATCTGTTATATTAAGATCCTGGAACTTCACCGACCTTTATTAGTTAATAACTTGAAAAGAAAAAAAGGGAAGAAGGAAAAGAGGAAAATGGCGCCAGTCCAGAAATCAAACTGTGTTCCTGCTTCTACCACCGGAGCCATGGGACTTTCTAACTTTATGAAATATGCCGTTCGCTTCCCAAAGAACCTGCGTTTATGTACTGATGACATCCTGTGGAGGATCGATATTCATCCTTACTCTGACAGTCGGTGCAGAAGTTCCCACGCTAACGAGCCTGCTGATCGAACAGCAGGGTGTAATAACAGCATGTAATAAATCTCTTTGTGCTTTTAGCAGACGTAGCTTCGTTTAAACTAAGTGAGAGCACTTGCAAAATGCAGCGCGGAGCCTTTTACCGCCTGCCATGTCAGCAGAGAATCAAGTCATAAATCCAGCTGAACTGTCCAATTCTAACGTCCCAAAACCAATATATTTTTTAAAGTATGCATCATTCTGCATTCCTCCATCCCATTAGGTTCGGTTCTCTGGATTAAAAGGTTAAGCTCTGGAAAGTGTGAAATATAAACCCTCTTAAAAAGAAAGAGAGACACAAAAATAACTCATAAACAAATGCTAAAAGATTTCACATGAACGTTTGTTTGATGCCGTTTTCTGACTTTCTGCATTTGGAGAACTTCCAACATTTCAACATGTTGCAGCTTTAATGAGCAGAACTTTGAATTTTCATCCAAACTTCTGCCTTTTCATGGGATTTTTGTCTGATCAAAACAGTCCTCTAGTTCTGGACGGAAAGAAGCGGAAAAATGTTTGTTCGGTTAATATTCCAGTGTAAATCCTTGGGCTGAGTGGTGAACAGGAGGAACGAGTGTTTAAAGGAAAACAAATCTCTCTTAACAAAACCTCTTCAAACACATACAGATATGTGGCTATTTCTGTATTTTTATCTGTTATGTTCAGTGTTTTCTCCCACTCTTGCAATAAAAAAATCAAAGACTCAACTCTGGCAACATCAGCTGGCAAATAAAGGAACAGACACATTCACCTAAAGCACGTGTGTCAGAATTTGGTCCATCGATTTCCCCTCTTGATTCTAGAATATTATGTTATCAATCAAATTAATGCAGTTTTTATCTGTTTACTGCCAAATTATATCAATCAGTCCCTCCAGTGTCTTGAGAATTATTGTGGAAATTCATGTAAAATCAACAAATCACACACTTTCTGTTTGTGCTAATACATAATTGGGAGTTTATTGCAGATGTTTCTCAAAGAATTGTCAAACATTTTCTTAATTGTACTAAACAGTTTCCTGGGCTTTAATTGCTGTAAGTTTATAGTCTTACATGATCTATACAACGAGTAATAAAAAGTCGCATTTACCGTCATAAATGAGTGCAAAATGTTGCAAATATTTCTGAATTAGTATCACAAACACTACAATTTTTTTTGGAAAAAAATCACAAAAAGAATGACAAAATCCTGTAGGAAGCGGAAAGGTGTTCAATAATATTATTTAATTTGAAGAATTCATTGATATTTTAACAGTTTGTGAACAGGTTTTATCAATACACTCTGGCACAACCTGCCCTTTAAGAGCCTTCATGATCTTGATTTGGCCCAAAACGAAAAAGGGTTCAACGCCCCCTGACCTGAAGGCCGTTGCAGCTCCGCCACCCAGATTGATCTTTCCTTTCAAATCGATGTGTAGGGACTTAAATTACTCCTGGTCGATGAGCAGATGTTAACACTTTTAATGAAGGACCGAGCGTATCGATCTGCCGCTTGTGTGTGCGCAGCGTTTAAAGATCTCTCCTTCTCTTGTGGGTGTGTGACTGATGGATGTGTGAATGTGAGTGGACAAGGCTCGAGTGGGAAAGACACAAACACATCACACAGTCAAACACATCCTCCTCACTCGCCTCCCTTTGTATACGTAACCCCCGTCTTGAAAGATGCCGATAGTCTGGTCGAGGTGTAAGGTCTCAGCAAACTGTTTGAAGTGTGTTTAGGGTGTGTGTGTGTGTGAAGGCTGTCCAGCTTGGTTATTGTCTGCTGTGACACACACATTCAGGGGTGACCTCTAGAGTCAGGCACCGGTCCATAGACGCTGCTGAATAGAGGAGCAGATGGTCCAGAGGTGAAAACTGGATCAACACTGTGTGTGTTTGTGGATGTGCACTGTGTGTTTTAGTTCAGGCTTTTAAGGTTTTCCCTGATTGTGCCTCCTAATCTCTGCTGAACTAGTCTTGTTATCTCTGAATCTCTCCATTCAGAAAAAATCACTTAAACCTGAATCCCCACAACCACTCCCCCAAACACACACACACACATGCACACACACACACACACACACACACACACACACACACACACACACACACACACACACACACACACACACACACACACATCGGAGGTGAGTGTGCCTGAGCGACGTGTGTCTCGCTGAATTCCCAACAATGTAAGGTGACTACCTACCTTTATGTTTGCATAACTTGTCACTTTCATGGCATTCGATTGAGGAGATTGTCTAAACAAAGAGGTAGCTCACAGCTAATCATCAGAAATCTGCAGCGCTGAAACCCAGAGCCCAGAGGACTCTGGGTAGTACGGACATAAAGTTCCATCACCATGTTCTGTGGTACTGTTGTGATAACGTTAAAAATGATAATAACAACTATTTATTACTTATTTTCTTATTTAACCATATGACTCCATAAAAACAGCAATCATAGTCCCACAAACACTAGTCACATAAAGAAATGTGACTGATTTGTATCATTGAACTGCACACAGCAACTGTATCTAGTCATATTGTTAAATTTATTGATATATATTGATATTCTCATTGAACAAACAGTGGCGAAAAAGCTGTAGCTTAACAATCCCGACAATACAGACAGTTTCAGTAGACTGGAATTTATTGTGACAAATCAAAGTTCTTCTCGTGATAAGAAACGTATCACGATAAATAAACGATACAATAAATGCCCACCGCCACTGCAACCTCACGGTTTGTCGGTTTGTTTCTTATAAATCACAAGAATCAGCATAAAACGCTGCTCAGATAGCGGGTCTGCGTCTCCACACATTTCCTCAACGTCGCACGTCGACAAGGACATGCAAACCATTTCCCTCTTGTACTCAGCAGCTTCTATTAACAGATCCACAAACCAAGTTTCCATTAGATTTGTGACTGATAAGCCCCAGGGTGCAGAGCTATGCTTCAGATGATAATGCGCCTAAAATAGTGACCGGCACTGACCTTGGAGCCGCCTATTGGTAAAAATTTTCCATGGCTTTGGCAAATCTCAGGGGAAATTTACATTCCCAGTTAACATGATTAAGTCTTTTCTGAGTTTCTGGGAATAAAACCACTGATCAAGATGCGAATATCTTTTGTGATTGAAGGAAAAAACTTTAAAATAGAGCAGGACTCAAGGTTATATGTCTTAAATCAGAATAATAGGGCATATTCACAAGGGTCACAGTGTGCAAAATCTCAAAATATGCAGAAATACAACAAACTTCCTGAGATCCTGAGGACAGAGGACTAACCCAGCTCTTAAGATCAAGGATTTAACCTAAAGGACGCTTTGTGTTGCTTCCCAAACATTTGACATTTTCTCCACGTTTTATTCAAACATTTCTTTGAGCAAGAACGTTTAAGCAGGTTTCTAACATAAATTTCATTGTAATCTAAATAAATGCCACAAAATATTGTGTTGACATTACAAGTCTGTATCGCCCAATCTTATTTCTGCCCAAGGCAAAATATGTTTCTAATCAGCTGAATGTGTCTAAAAGGAGTTAATTGGTCTTTTTTCAGTCATCAGACTCAGTATGCAGTAACAAGTGGGGGAGGGAGAGAACTGCTTCACAGCCTTCTAGTTTATTCAGCACTTTATGTCTCTGTGCAAAGATTTTAAGTCATATTTATTTTAGCATGGAACATTTTGTGTTTGATCCATGAAATTTTGTTCCACTTTAATTCATGTAAACTGAAATTTAATTTTATTGAAATACAATAAAAGTGTTTTAAAAGAAGAAACGTCACCCAAGGTGTCAGTGGTGACAGATAAACTTTACAAGCTGTCACAGACATGTTGATGTCTGAAAACGTGGGACTCTGGCCCAGAATGAAAATATGATACAAAAAGATCAGATTTGCAAAAAATAAAATGAAAAGAAATTGTTTAAAAGTCATCATCATCACTGCCTGTTCAAAATATTTAGTTCATGAATCAAACTCACTGTGTGCTTGATGATTAGACCTTTCATAGAGGGGAAGCGGCAACTTATTTACTGCATTTCTGTAAAACTGACTTTTTTCTGTTTGTAGAAAACCAGAAGAATTGATGAGAATCTTGTCTACTTATTGGGATTATTATTAGCAAAAAGAGGAAACTTGAGCAGAGAGGAGAGGCAACACCTGGTTTTATTTTCACATCTTCAACTGAATCAACAGGATCGTCCATCTGTTGACACCTCAGATCACTGAAGAAGAAGAAGGAGAAGAATGAAGGACTTGCTTGGTTTGTGTTTGTATATAAGAGTCTGTTTCATTTTGTTCTTGTCTCAAATACATAAAAAAAAAAATCTCTCGCTGTATGAAAATAAAATTGTAGACCTAAACAAGCAGGTTTAGGTCTACAATTGGAATATTTGATTAAATTCAGGCATATTGAAGAGTTCCCTCCTGAATAAAAGCATCAGAAAACACCCGCCGTGTTTCGACGTCGTTGCCGTGACGTCCTTTGACGTCGCCCAGCATCCGACGTGTGGGGTTTGCTTGTGAGTTGAAACGTGTGCCTACGTGCTGATTCCTGTGTGCACAACCTGCGTATCGGAGAATCTGGGAGACATTATCGGCGCCCAGCCATGCCCACAACCGGGAGGCACTTAACCATGTAAGACAATCACTGCGGGGGTCACAAGGTCACCGCGTCAGCCGCAGCAAGTAGCAGGAGACAAAAAAAAGACAGGATGTTGAAGGTTAACCGGTGGTGTTGAAGACGGCACTTAGGCAGACGTAATGGAAAGAGAAAATAGCCGGATTACACGGTTCAGCTGAAGGCATGTTTGTACTGCTGGCGTCAAACTATTTCTGCTTCCCTGCGTTCTGCTCGTCTTTTTGTCTCCGTCACTTGTTACCCTCACAAAAAAAATAACCTTCTGCTTTAAAAAGAGAAATAAAAATGAAAAATATCGCAAAAACAAAAAAAGATGAGAAGGAGTTTTACATTACAATGCCACAACTTCCAAGCCCATCGAACTGATGGGACAATTTGAAATGTTTGTAAGATTATAAAGCAACTTGAATGTTGGGGAAAATAAAGCAATGGTGAAATGTTTTCCTGCTTCTTTTCTAAACGAGAATTTAACTTTCTTGGTATTACGTGGCAAGTTCCCGCATGTGGGAATTAAAAAAAAATTCATTTTAAAAACGCAGCGGGTTACCTGTCTGCGCCGCACGTAGGCAGCCGCGGCGCCATGGAGGCGTGTGAGGGTTCGGCCTTCCCTTTAAAAACAGAGAGAAAGAGAGAGAGAGCAGCACGTGTCACTCCAGAACCTGTTTATGTAGTTCAGTATCACTTCAGGCATCAGACACTTTTTCAAAACATCTGTGTGTTTACACAAACGCCGGCTAGACAGTTTATCTAATCTCTAAACCTCGTTAAAAACAGTAGAATAAAAAAAATACCTGAATTTATGTAATTGTCCTCAACCATGAACAAACTGTACAAAAAACCTGTAAAAACAGAAGACATGACAAAGTAAGGAAAATAGAAATCCACAATCCTTTTAAAACTCAGAGTATTTTTTTAATTTTTATTGATTTATCTCATTTTGTCAAGCAATGCACTCTAAATATTGATTTTTAAGCTCAAACTGGAGAAAATAAAAGTGTTGCTATCTCACAAAAACAGGAAAATATGACCGGCTCCCCGATGTGAACATGGATCGTCTCGTTTTGTTTACAGAAGGAGTAACAGAGCATGTAGGAGAAGATACGGGAAATGCTCCAGAAGAGTGCTTCTATTCTCGAAGAGTGATGAGTCAATTTCTACAGAACTCTTTATATCTAGAGGGAGAGAAAAAAATCATCTTTACAACTGTTTTATGTTTATTTTAGCCCAAAATTATTCATATCTTTAGCAGGTTTAGCTTTACCTACATATTTCTGTGAAGGCAGCTAAAAATTAGGGTGATGGCGAGGATGCCTTCCAATCTCAAAGAGAGATTGGAAGAGAAACATGAGACTTTCTCAGCTCCAACTGCCTGAATATGGAGCCACATTAATGTTTGTGTTTTGAGCAAGAGACGCTGAACGTTTACGAGAAAACTAAGATGTAAAAGTTCGTGCTCTGTTGTGTCCTTTTCAACACGAGCAAACAAAGCAACACAAAAAGAAAAATGTGTTGAAAACGGAGACAAACCAGAGTCTGCAGACGCCCAGCAGACGCAAGAATCGGCGGTTTGGGATCATTCGCCGTTTGTTCACTGAAGGGACAGCAGAGAACGAAAGGAAAAAACCCAAACAAGCAAAAGCTTCTTGTATGTTTGACACGTTCAGATTTGACTGCCTGAAATAAGATCATCCAAATGTAAGTAAATGTTCCAGGAAAACAAGAACGGCAGTCAGTTTTTTTTTTTTTTACCATTTTACTGTTGATCTCATTCCAGCTTTTGAGTCGAACATTTTCTTAGGCACAGTTTATTCTAAGGGACATGAAAAAGGCCATCAGAAAAACTTCTAAAATATACAGTTTTTTCCCTCTTTTACTTTTTAATGAATTATAATTTCCAGTTTAAGTTTCCCCCCCCCATATGTATGTATAATATTCTTATAATGATAAAAATTAACATAACGACTTGTTGAAAGCAAACTCATTAAATGATCAAATTGTTAAACAAAAGGACGACACTGCAAAAACACAAAATCTTACAGTTGTATTTGGTCTAGTCTCTAATGCAAATAATTAACTTACAAGTAGCTTGTCCTTAACACAAAGGAGCCTGGTTTAAGTCAATGGTTTCTTAATAGTATTGATGAAAAAGTATTTTTTCCCTCTGGCAGATTATTTCACTTGTAACATGGAGAAGATGTTGTGAGTGAAATGATCCTCCAGAGGGATTAGTACTTTTGTTGTTAAAAAGTTGCTTGTACGTTATTTTAAGTATTCTAAGATTTTTAAAACTCAACCAAAAACACTAGTGAGATGTTGAGTTTTTACAGTGTCGATAAAACACACAGGCTTCCTGAATCCTCATTTAGCAGTGAAGCTTGTTAAGTTTCACACCTTTACTCTTCAATCGCTCGCTGGAGGACGGGCGGTTCTCGAAATAAACTCAGTAAACCTCTGAACTCTGTCATTCACTCTTTACACCCGATCCGTGTTTTGACGACGCTTCGTTAACTCTGACTCTTTCGAAAGGAATCCCCTCTGAGGGAAGATTTATTTCACCTCAAATCTGATAACCAGGTTTAACATCCTGGGAACAACCCTCTGCTTTTTTTTCGTTTCAGGTTGAATCGATGCGAACAGGTTGTTGCCCGACTCTCTACATCTGAGAGCTATGAAAGGTGAGGGAGCTCGCTGTTTGTTTACACTCCGGTTTAACGAGCTTTATGATTCATAAGCCGGCACTAACGGCCTTTATGGGACCAAATATTTATGTAAGCCAAGACTTCTTGTCTTAAGTGAGGAAACTCTCGCCGACGCACACATTCACTGGAAGAGAAGGGCTCTGTTTCTGGCCAGCAGTTATTCCTCACTGCGAGCGCGTGGCCCCGAAACACCTCAAAGCCAGACAGCTGAGATTAGCTGCTGATAAATTGGCCGAAATGCAACAAACCCCCGTGGGAAGTGTGTGTTAAAAAAAAGGTAGAGGGGGGGATTTTTTTTTTCCAAAGCAGAACCAAGGCAACAAAAGAGACAGTGTTGTAAACCTGTGAGAAGGACGAGCAGCGCTTGCGGACGGAGTCGACTGGGACCGGAGCAAAGAGTGATGGAGTTACGCACCGAGAGAGCGATGGCGCTTCTGTCTTCACTGGTGGCTTCGTAACTAGCTCAGGAAGTTCTGGTTTCCATTATCGTTCCTCGGGAACGCCGATGCGCCGTGAGGCGACGACATGCGCAGAAGGACCCCAGAACAAAACGGCTGACCTCCTCAGTGCCTTTTAATTCTAATTGTTAAAATGTAACAAGAGGTTTAATGGAAATAAACACCCTAGAACATAAAGAAAAAGAAAACTTCTGATACAAATGATGTATCAGAATTTTTATACATTACAGTGTATAAATGAACCAAACTGTTTGAAAAAACTTGTTCTGAGGCTGAAATCTTTTCTATTCTGCTTAGCAACACAGATCAGAAACATTTAGTTGATATACTTTAAATCAACATTTAGCTTTTCCCGGTTTACTCTTTCCTTTGGTTTGTTTTGTATTTTCTCTTAATTCATTTAAGCACTTGAATTGCCTTGTTGCTGAAAATGTGCTGTATGCATAAAATGACCTTACAGTTTTAATGCTATCAGAAGTGAAGGAAAACTGCAAACACAGGTAGCTCTCTGCAGTTTACTGTGAAAGGACGTCTTTAATTGATTAGCCAGTGACGGCTGGTAACCAAACAACATATGTTTTTCGATGCTCTAAAGCTGTTTTAATAGATTCAAAGTTCAAAAACGAAATAGAGAAATTGTATGGCACCTGGCATTGATTTAAAGCTCTCGGAGTTGGGATCCCTCTTTTTTAAATCCGTCGAGCTTGAAGCGCAGTCAGAGGGAAAATGCAGAGACAAAATTGCTAACACAGCAGTCCAACCCTGAAATAAAAAAAAGACATCGAGTCGGTTTTCCTATTGGAGCAAGAAATAGGCAACAACGGGAATGAGAGGAAGACGATGAGGAGCACACGGATATTTCAACATCCAGATTTGGCTCCTCCAGGCTTTGAACGAAGACTGTTTAGACGTTTGGGATCAGGCTTGTCAGGTTCGCATTAGACATGTGAGGGGCTTTTTCCTCCTCTGCCTCACTGTGATGAGGATGAGACCCCTCGGCTTGATCCAAAACAGAGACAAAACACCAGATTTATCTTTGTTTTACAGCTGCGGCCTGCTTTTATTTGATTTGCTGCGCTTATTCTTTTAAATATTTACACTTTGGTGTTTGTTAGATATGAAGTTTAAGGTGGGATACATAAAGCAATTCAAGTCACGACGTCAGGTGTTTGTTAGACAGTCTCAGAGATTTGTTTCACGGTGGGGTTCTTTGTTTTCTTTAAATAAGACCTAAAAGATTAAAAAAGAAAAAAATGTTGCCACCAAGATGGATGTGTTTTCACATAAAGAAATAAAGTTGTTTTGGGACATAAATAGATAATTCTGTTAACTCTGTCTTGAGTAATCAAAAATAGAAAATTATGTTATTTGTGTCACTTTTGGTGCCTTTCAAAGGGATTTTATTGGGATTTTTTTGAGACAGAGCAATATAAAGTGGTATATAACCACAAATGTTTGTAAAAATTTAAATCAGAATCATTTGTGTTCAGTTATGTTTGATAAATCGGAAAACGTTTGGCAGAAAAACACACGGCTGTCCAACTAAGCTGACTAGCAAAGAGAAAAGCCCATGGTTATTCTGGAGGAGCTGCAGAGATCTCCATAAATACGTTTTTAGCGAAAGAGAGGAAAGAAAGCCAGTGGAAGTCCAGTTCTGGACAAACCCTTTGACAAACATGGCTGTTTTTTTCAGCACAAAGAAACATTTTGTAAAACAAACATCAGTGAGAAGCTATAAATGTTAATCAAGAAGCGTGAATCCATTTTCAAAGCAGATTGTTACTTTGGTGTTTGAACCGTCTATCGGCTCATTTTGATGACATCAGTAACCAAAACACCAAGGAATCTTTCCGGCTGAAATAACATTTTAAAATGTAACAAGCTTCTACTTTTATTTACATTTTGTGTAAAGCAGTGTTACATTTAACACGTTAAACAAACAAAAAGCTGTGATCGACTTTACAGCAACACTGAGTCGCCATCATAAGAGCGATGAAAGCTAAAGACGAACACAAATGACAGACGTAGCATCAGTTGATCCGTATCAGACCCGCTGGGTTCTACTGTCTGGTAAAACATTCATCTGCTGTCGTCGCTCATGACGCAGATTTCATTCAAACCAACAGGAGAGTTACTTCCTGGTGAGCTAACCTGACTGTGGCGACGTGGAATGTGTTGCAGCGTCGCCTAATCTTCTCCAGGCCTGTCGTTTATAGCCTTCCAGAGCTCTTTATAATCCTTTAATAACCCCAGAGCAGAGGCCTCTTTATGGCTTTAATCACGATGGCCCAGGTCAATCCACTTAGCGCCGTCACTCCCCTCACTTCCTTCCTTTTTCACCTAGAATCATCAACATCGGAAAATGGTCTTGAGAGACGTCTTGTGAGAGTATATGTGAAAACAAAAAAAAAAAAAACAGAACAGGTATCTTCTTGTTGTTTAAGTTTCCCTTTAATCCACACACACACACACACACACACACACACACACACACACACACACACACACACACATTTGTGTATATATTGTACAATATACACAAATATATATTGCATAGTTGGTTCAGGTCCGTTTTGAGCATCGATTTGGTACCAGAAAACCTCCAAATGTTGACGGGGCCAACATTAATCAATCACGTATTGCATTGAAATCTCGCAGCCAGTACTTGGAAACCCACTGTGATGTGGATTAGTAACTTTAATCTATTTTATGCAACAAGTCACACTTTCAGCATGAGGACAATGCATGTGTAATATGTGGCAAGCAGCCAACCACAACGGAGGGAGAAGAGCTTTTCCAACGTACAAATTTACAGAAAACGTTCGGCTTCTGTTTCGTAGCCGTTTTGCTTTGAACGTCATAACAGTGGATGATGAGGCGTTTCAGCTGCTTTCTACTCAGCTCCACCCTAAACTGAAGACTGTCTGGGGAAACGGCAGGAGTGTCTTTTGCTGCGGACATCAGGTTAAAGGGTGAACAGCTTTTAATCTGGGTTCCTAAGGAAGACATGAATAAGTAAGATGAACAAATTCACATGCATGGAATATAACAAGGTTTCACAAGTTGTGGACACAAGAAGAGGCTGTAATTTAAAAGAAAATTTAAAGTAGCGATTGGGGCTCACTGCTGTCCCTAACACTAAAGCCAATCCTAACTCAGAGTTTATCAAAATAATAACATCTCAAGACCATTTTCCTTCGCACACATTCATGCACATCACATTTAATACCAAACAGCAGTTCTCTTTGGTTCACTACGTTTTCCATCTGCAGCCCGGAACCCCAGAATATTCTCGGTGGGCCAGACTCACTGCCGCTCTTACATTATGTCCGGATTTCCTTTTGTTCTTTGGACAAAAAAACCTGTAAACTTCACCATCACTATTCGAGGGCAGTCTTTACTGACCATTTATAACTGGTTATAAAGAGTTATAAAAGTTTTATTTAGAACTCTACCCTTTCTATCCTCATTTTAACATTTAAAAATATTCATCACCATGTTGAATTAATTAAGCATCTGATTATAAAACTAAGTTTCTAAAGAGCACCATGTTTTTCTCTTTAAAGACGTCCAGACCTGTGAACTTTTTCCACGTTCGGCGAACGGAGCATCTCTTCAAGGTGAGCATGTTCACTCCTTCCAAAGTGATCTCTCAGAAACACATTCAGCCAAAGAAAACTCCCCGCGCAATAAATCCCATCCCTTTAACGGAGGAACTGCTCCCAGAGCAGCTGATGTCGAGCGTCCAGAAAGGAAAACCAAACGCCCAAAAGCAACAACCGACTCCAAACGTCTCAATCAGGCTGTCAATCTGTTTGTGTGTTGGGACTTTCATCATGTCTCTATGTCACAAGATTATTGGGGTTTGTTGGAGTCAAGGCTGTCCAAAAAGGTGTTTTGGTGTTTTTTTTATTCTTTTTTACACTTCAACGGAGCAGGAGCTGAAATCCCCGCCATCACGAGTTTCTTTGGCTCCTTACCTGAAATCAACGATTCTGTTTTGCTGTCGGTTTTCCCTCGCAATTCATGATCATCGACATTTACGGGGGGAAACCATGTAAGTCCATCTGCATTTTGTTAAGTGAGTGTTTGCTAAATGAGTAAAGTCCAAAAAGAGACTGAAAAAGGAAGATCTGTAGCGAGACATTTTAATATCCATTGGATTATATAAAGTTGTGTTGTAATAACAGGACAGTATTAAACAGGGAACTAGTTTTAACTCAAGACTCAAATATTTTACATCAAAAAGAAACCGAACGAGAACTTCATTTCCCCCAGAAGGACGTTGACCTAATTACTCACAGAGACAAAAGCGTTGGCATCGAATGAAGCTTCTCCCTCTTCAGGACGTTAGTTTTGTAAAGTCTCCAGACAAACAAGAGAGCTAAACCACCCGCCCCTCCCAGATTCCCCACTAGTGTCCACGTTTTCATTTAACCCAACCAGACAGACGTCATTCAAAACCAATCTCGTTCCAGTGATCGAGCCACAAAGGCTGAGGAGAGAAAAAGAAGAAGAAGAAGAAGAAGAAGAAATATCCAAGCACAAGTAAAGATTTCACTTGTGGAGGCCATGGCCGGCCCTCGAGTGCCAGGCGATGAATGCACCTTCAGTGAAGTTTGGGCTTCGCAGGAATGTCATTAATTACATCTTGAGCTGCAGCTGAAGTCTAAAGGCTGGTGAAGTTCAACTCTACCCGCTTTGTCTTTTCACTACCAGCCTGGTGTTTTTGCTCATCCAGAGTTTCCATGGCTCATTTGTTAAAACGCGCTTTCAGTTTGGAAAAATACCTCAACGAGTGATTCTTTGATTAATTGACATTCCTTTGCAGATGCTTCTTTAGGGCATAATAGAATCCTTTTGGATTTGCTTTGAAATGCAATAATAATTTTATGAAATGAGAGTTTTGCTTAGAAAATGTTTCCATAACAGATTGGCTGCATCATTTTAAAATGTCTAGGCATTACAAACAAAAAAAACAACTAAATATCATATATTATAATTTAGAAAAGTTTACACAAAATCAAAAAAAGCAGATGTACGTTTTTGTCATTCCAAAGGTTATATTTTTAGATTTTTGTCACTAGAAATAAAAACAAACAAAAAAACAGTTTTTTTCTACAGCTTTGACCAAATGTTTTAAGATTAATAAAACTCTGAAATCAGTTAATATTAAAAAGGTTCTCACCACTTTATCAATTAAACTATACGCCTATAAAGATCTAGTTTTATTGCTTTTTCCAATCAATCTGAAAGACGGCATGGGCTGAGATACGCTGCAAACAATTAAGCGTTCTTCTACTATTAATTTTCTATTTGTTATTAACACAGAATGTACTCATCCTCCTCCTCCTTCTTCTTATTCTTTTTGTGTCTCTGCTCCGTCTTCTCAGAACCTGCAGTCGGTCGTGGCAGCAAGGTTCTGGTTCTGGTTCTGCCGCAGGTTTCCTCATGTTAATGGGGAATGTTTCCCAATCCACTGTCGCTACATGCTTGTTTGGTGTGAGGGTTTGCTGCACAGTCCACAACACAACACAAGCAGTTTTCCGTTCTCGCTGCAGGTCAAAGGCCCCAAGCAATCTGCTGGGTTTCATTAGATATGAAACTCTCTGAACCAGTTTGAATAATAATCTGAGTTCAAGGCAACGGCTTAATAACTAGGATCAATTGGAAAATATGTACGGCTGTGTTAAAATGACTTGTTTTGTAAAACTGAGATCGAATTTGTTGACGAAATTTAGACAAACTGAATTTAATAAAATGCCAAATAAACATGAGAAAAATACATTTTGTATGGAAGCTACAAACATTTTAGTCATATAAAAATGTCAGAATGCTGAAGTCATCTTATCGTTGAAAGGTAAATGAATTTCCATTTTTAGAAAGTTTTAGAGTTAAACTAAGATTTAACTGTAAAAGAAATGATGAATTATTGGAGTAAAGTTTGTACATGGAGTCCTATAAACACCCAGATAAACTCTATGTTTGCTTCACAGTGTTTCACACTGTCAAAGTAAATGTTTTACAGCAATTTAAAAACAGTCGACTCTCTGCTATATTCCCAATAGAAACCCAACTGTAGAGTGTAAATATGCAAATTGCATTTCCAAATCTTTCCCAGACCTGAGCTTGGCTGGTGTCTCCTGTAAACTGTGTCATGACGTGTTTTTTTTTTTAGTTCTTCTGGTTTGAAGGAACTGGTTCACGTGGCTCACGTAGCACATACTCCTCAAACTGGTTAGCATTTTTTCTCTCATTCTTTCACAGTTGTTTCCCTTCTCCGCTACCTTTATTTTCTTCTTCCCCTGCGTATCGCCTCATTCCATCGGCCCTCCGACACACAGCTCTGTCTTCTTCCATCAGTGACTCCATCTGAGTCGCCCTGATGGCTTGCACACACTGATCCCTGCAGGTATGAGGGCGGGGGAACGACGACCCCTGATTTCACTCCTATTAATTCTAATTTTGGGGTCCTGAATGTCGTGCAATTGCTGAGGGTTTGAAAGTTGGCCAGAAAACACAAACGAACAAATGAAATGTTTTATAATCACCGCGTGGCTCTCGATCGCGTTAGCAGCCTTTGTGACATCTGATCTCGATTATCGCTGCAGGAAACTTTTCATAAACATTTACAGTTTCTGTTCCCCAGCTCTCCTCTGTCTGTCTTGCATCGGCTCGTCCGTTTTCGACTTGCTTCCGTCGGCTTGTCGTTCCTCTCATCTTATCAACAAATCAGCATCGCCGATAAGTGTAACAAAGCAGCTCTGATTGGAGCAGATAGCTGATGGTGCTCTGTCTTCTGACCCCGGAAAGAACATCAAATGACTTTTAGATGAGAGTTATGGTCCTCTTACAGGGAGCAAAGGGTCAGGCTGTGGGGCACACACACACACACACACACACACACACACACACACACACACACACACACACACACACACACTAGTAGTTAGAGAAAGTGGTATGAGGAAGTTGTTTACCACAGATTTAGTGAAGGGATGGCTGGATTATGTTCTGACAGCTGAGGTGCTGCTGCATCGGAGGCAGCTGTGTTTCATCACTGCTTTTCCTATCAGCGCTGGTTTGTTTTCTGAAGAAATGCAGCTTTGTGAGCAAAGATCAAAAGTTATTCATTAAGAACCTGAACGTTTTCGATAGTTCATTATTTTGAAGCGTCGAGGTTCTGTTATGAGAAAACAAGATTTTTTTCACCAATTCTGCAAACTGAGTTTAGATAAAGTCAGTTATTTTATAGTGTATGTTTTGGGTTTTTTTGTAAATTCATAGTGAATGTGGCTCACTGAGATGGGATTGTTGCTGTTGCCTCTCTATGTGTGTTTTGGATCATTTTCTGATAAATCTAATAACTACGTTTGATTCCTCTATCTAACTGGAGGAAAGCTCCAATTTTATGTGCAATATAATTGACGTTCTACTTTCTGTTGCATTTGCATTAATTGTGGTGCTAATCTCTATTTTAGCCTGAGAGCTATTTCAAAATATGAGAAATTATGAAATCTGATTAGATTAAAAATAACTCTGAACAACAATAATAAATAGATTATTTATTGGACTGATAACCACATTTACCTGCAGTACAGGCAGGTAAAAGCCTGTCTTGCCACAGAGAAGAAAATAAAAGTTTTCAGGTGAGTTGACTCTGAATTCCTTATTTTAAATGTGGAAATGGAGTTAGTTGTTAAATAATAGTTGTTTATTTCGTTGTTTTCAGAAAACTATGTGTTTCAGTTTAAATCATCTGGATCAAGGTTGAATGAGGAAACCAGTGCTGAAAAAATTGATCAAATGGGACATAAGGTTTGACATTTTAACGTCATATTTGAAGGATTATGTCACAGAATTAAAATTTTCTCTGCCCACTCATACCTCACAAGACACATTTTATCCTCTAAAATAAGTCTTGTAGCTGCAACTTGTAATATACTAAAAGTTAGTGACATTTAGTACATTACATTTTAACATTTTTAAAAAAAAATTAAAAGAAAAAAAAAAACAAAAAGTAAGTTCAGTCCAGAGATTAGATTTTATATAATGCTTAAAACATTCTCCAGATAATAATTTAAGTCCTTTAAGAGTTGGACTCAGTGTGTGTTCATATTTCATGAATTCAGTCATTCCTGCATTTCCTAAATACACATTTAAAACATCATCATGGCTGCATACATTCTTGATGTCAACACACTGTGTCACATCTCTGCACATCCAGGACAATCCCATTCTCATTCATCAAAAAGAAGTAATATCATTTGCAATAAATAGTCCCACAGAGGGAGCAGTTGCTTATTTTTACAGCTGCAAGAACCTTGTTTAAACACTGAGTTACTGCTGCGCTAAAAGCTCTCCAGGACAGGGTGTTTTTATATTTAGAGAGAGGAGAATTAACTTGTCCTGTCATGCAAAGAAAACAAGTGAATTGACTTCCTATTTCAACGCCAACCGGGGATCGCTCAATCTCCTCAGGCCTCACACAGACACGGCGGGACTGGAGTTGATGGTGTTAGTGGTTTATCCCGCCTTTCTGGAAGGTCCTGAGGCCCGTTAATGCTAACGACACCAGGAAGCTGTCAAAATAAAATATATAACGCAAAAATAAAAGCTTAAACGTTTAGATACGCCTCAAGGTATGACTTGTCAGCAAAACAGGAGGAACTTCATGTTTTTTTTAAAGCGAGGAGAAAAAATATTTTTGTTTCAGAGCAACACGGCGCAAAGGATCTGACGTCATTCCTGTTTTCTAATGTTGGTTAAAGGAGCCAGGATTGTGTAATAAATGACATTTTTGCTCTTCTTGCTTTCCTAAAGTCGATTTTTTTCCGTCTAGACTTCGTCTTAGCAGGCTGCCCATTTTCAGAAGAATGTTTTCCTAGCCTGCGATTCATGTTGGCGTAATGATGACTGATAGACTATAAATCAGGGGCTGGACCAATGCTTTGTCTAATCAAAATAGTGAAGAGGAATTTTTTTAAGGAGGTTTTTAGAGACTTTGTGACCAGCAACGAGTGAGCAAGCTAGGCTGCTAGCTAACATTAGCATGTTTGTTCTCTGCTTTAACACGACTTGCGGGTGACTTGGTACATATTTCGGTGCGGCTACAATAATGTCTGGAAGCAGTATTTACAAAAAAAACGTTTTTTTTTAATTGCAATATTTCACTGGAGTCATAAAAGGAACTCAGGAATCCAGGAGACGTCCCTGTGAACCGTATGAGTCGAACTCCGGTGACCTCAGACATTCTGCCCGCCATGAGGATGACTGATGGTCAGCAGGCAGCTGGAGGAGAGATCCTGAAGCAAGACAGGAGGAGCACCGTTCCAGAGATCAGACTGAGGGCAGGGCAGAGTAAGGAGGCGCTTCTGTCTTTCATGGAGGAGAGAGACAGACAGACAGACAGACATAACTCTGTATGCGGGGGATGTTAAACACCCAGCTAGGCCGCCTGCAGGTCGAGGTGACAGCCGATCCACCGGAAGATAGAAACAGATTGACGAGGTCACTCAGGAGTTTTGAAGACCAAACTGTGAAAAGAAATCATTTTAAAAAACCTAAATTAGGACAGTTTTCATAGAAGGCCAAACAGTAGCAAGTTGCTCCACATCCAGAGCACTTGATCAAATAACCATTGGTAAGTGTGAGCATCTCTAGAATCGGCTGTTTTGACAGTTCTTCGGCCTGCAGGGTTGCAGGAGATGAAGCCGAGAAGGAAAGAAGACGCTTTGTCTTTGACAGATTACAGGACCTTCCCAAACAGTTTGGAATCCGTCGTCCTCTGAGATGACAAATGATTCACGAGAGTAAAACATTCAGCACAGCTACTTATCTTCTGAAGGCATTCATCACGAAGTCAGGCCACAAAATGCTCAGGAGCAACGGCACCAAACCCAAAGAGGCACGGCTTCTGCAGGCCTCAGCCGACACTCATCACACGGCAAGAAACACGTCTTCGAATGACCGATGAGGTTTTATCCTACGTGTTCAGCTACAAGATAAAAGCTGTAATTAACAAGGGTCCAAAAACGTACCCGGTTATACATGCAACAAATTTCTCAATCTCTCGTGTTTTTCTTTTGTCTGGTAAAAATGACGAGCTTTAATATTTTATGATATTTTGTGTTTCATTCTTTGGAAAGTGAATTAGAAAATGATCTTAAAATCCAAGCTACAAACCTCTGTGAGTCAACACACGTTTCCCCGCTCTTCGCCGTAGCTCCACCGTCTGTCAACGATGCCATAACATAACCTCCGTCAGTGACCCCCACACACTGGTTTTATGGGCAGCCCTGACCACATTTAGCCGACCCGTCTGAAAATGTCACCTCCAATTTGTGGGCCTGCAGGTAGGAAAACAGTATGACCGTGTACCGTGTTCGTTTGATGGACATTACGAGCCACCAGAGGTCAACCCTCATAAAAGCTGACCACAGAAAGGCGTAAAAAACAAGGTGAGAGGATGTAGCATAACGTGTTTCTGTGTCGTAAGATGCTGGTGGTGAATGTGTCAGAGAAAGACAAAAACAAGCAGTAACTAAAAGGAATAATAGCAAAACAAATAAGTAAAAAATAATAATCTCATCCCTATATGTAAACAACTCTAGTTTCAGTGCTTTCCAGGCATATAAAGTTATTTTATAACACAATCAAGTAACTATCAGCATGACTGCAATTTAGGGTTTTGAAATTGGGCCACCGTCTCTTTAAGAAGCTCCCGTTCTTTTCGACAGTCAGCCTTCAGTATGTCAGCAAAACGACGCTCCTCCATAAGTGTTTCACAAAGTTTTTTGCCATATGAAAAAGATACTCATATGAAATGAAAGGACTTCTCAAACAGGCACAACAGGATCAAGGTGACTCTCCAGGTACGTTAACAACATTATAATGTGACAAAACGCTCAGAAAAGTCTATTTTACATAATATTACCCCTTTAAAATCCAAATCAGAATTTAACTGCGCTGTAAAAAAACAAAAAAGAGCTACATTGACATGAAATCCTGTAAAGTATATAAAGTGGGATTATGCAGGAAGCTAACTCACAAAACTAAAGAGTAATTTTGAGTTTATTGAGTTGCTCTGTAATCTTTGGATACAGAGAAACCGAGCATGGGATTTGTTTTGAAGAGGGGAGTTTGGGGTTTTTATGAAGCAGGGCCGTGTTTTTATAGGACATCCATAAACCTCTGATGATCTCCCAGGCTCAGGTCGCCTGTAAAGGCCCATTTAAGAGCATCCAGGAATGCTCTTCACTCCGGCTCTCCAGGTAAATAGACACCGTGGGGGCCGACATGTTTACGAGACCCCCCAGAACCTACTCCTTCAGAAAACCCCCCCCAAAAAACAGCCATCCCAGAGGACAGAGAGGATTCCTCTCCTGTCGATTTGAACGGGGGAATTTCAGACGTTGGTGAACCAGAACAAGTGGGATCAATGGTTGTCTAAGCCGATCCACTGAGCTGGAGAGAAGGACGAAGAGTGGGGGGCTGTGGACGGAGCCGGGAAGACAGAGGGAACGAGACTCTGTGTGTGTTTAAGTCCACACTTGGCTGCACGACTTTGTCAGCTTGTCAAGGGAGCGGAGAAAACGTCCTGCCAGTCAGAGACAGTCTGGCGTTCCTATTGTGTCGTTTTAATAAACAAAAAAAAACATATTCATGTTTTCACAGAGACGAAACTCCATGTCTGTTCAATTGAGCATCTTATAAGAGAATAAAACACAATCCATCGGTTTTGGTTGGGTTTACCCTGCAGCAGAGGAGGACTGCTGCGATATTAGAGGAACAGTAATGGATTTTTTATCTCCATGATCCATGCGCAATGCCATGTGGGTCGGACTGGCTGTGACAAATGGCTTTTAAACTTTCAACTCCGAGTCATTTAGTACGCTAATCCGCGCGCTGCTCGTTTATCAGTCTCTCACCAAGGGCCTACGGTGAGCGCAGGGCTGCTACACACGTCCGTGACTCTTCCAGACTCCAGTTTCCAGAGTTCACTTTTAAAATATCAGATCGTTATTAGCGCGGATGTTTCTGCAGAGGACAGACTTATGGTACAGGATCCTCAAACCGCAGAAAGGGAAGAAACAAGGACACTAGGAAGGAAGGAAGAAAGGAAGGAAGACAAATGGGGCGTAGCAGATCATCGCCGAGGTGAAAAGTATCCCAAATAGAAAACTATTTGAAAATTCAATCGGGCAACATTAGTCACCCCTGAAAATCGAAAAAGAAATATGGTCACCAGGACACATGAGCAACTTTTACTGCACCGTAAAATGAGTTATTTCCCTCTGCTGCGCTTACAGCTGCTGAAGACGGCAGGAAACCCGATACGGAGATTAAAACAATGTCTGCTGTTATTCAGAAGGAGGCTCCTTACTGCCTCTGCATTCCTGCGTCACGGATAAAGATCGGAGGCGACTCTTCACAAAGCCATAATGCACATTATTTAAAAAAGTAAAAAAAACACTTTCCTGACTGAGCTGAATATTTTTTTTATTAAATTCTTTTCATTTTGACATACATTGACATGACAAGTCAAATTCCTTCACATAATTTACCCGCACAAATCGGCATATCAGAAAACAGAAACAAAACAACATGGGATAAATACACCACATATTGATCTAAATCTTTCTACGAGTATAAAAAAAAACAGTTACACAAACCACTGAGCAGCAGCAGGTCTGTCACTGAAGAAATGTTAGTACTGGATTCTCAAACACATTGACTCTTATCTTCATTACAACGTATTTTGTCTTTTCAGATGCAGAATATGTGCTTGTTCCCCCAACCACAGATCAAATGTGGGCATGGAGACTTTTCTTCCAAGGTCTCAAAATCAATCTTTTAGTAATCACCACACCAAACAAAACAGCCATTTTCTCACTTTTAGTGGCTGCAAAGCTTTGAAGGCCCTGATAATGGCAATAAGTGGCTCTGGGTCCCATTGTTGACCAGAAACTGCTGAAATAAAGTGAAAGATTTTCTTCCAAAATGAGAAAAGCTGAACACATGACCGGAAGGAGTGCGTCAAATTACCAACAGCAGCCTGACAACGATTGCAAATCGGAGACCCACTCGTAAGGAAAGAGCTCAGCTTCTCCCTCCCTATGTCAAAGTACGAGTAAGAGCTGCGAGGCAACTGATGAACTACCGAGATTTGTGAGAGGGAACAAAAATTTCCCTCATTTTGCCGACATCTACACTCGTTTTTTTTGGGAATAACAGATGAAAGGATAAAATTCCTCCGCTTGCTTCGAATCGCACATGCTATCTTCTCCTACAATCTGCTCTTGGTTCAGGCAGCCTGCATGTTTTTCTTACAGAACGAAAGATGTTGGAGCAGATGAGATCAAAAAGCACTGTTTGGGTAAAATCACTGTATAAAAGTTGTATAAAATCTGATTCATATCTTGTTTGAGTTTTTACCACCACCAGTCCCTGCACAGATTGTGCTTTTAATGTTTGTCCCATTTTGAATCCCAGGTTGCTGATCCACATCAGCCGTTGCATCAATCTTGAGATGTTGATTTAATGTGGATGTTAAATCAACAGAACCACTGAAATCTGAACACTTTTATATAAAGGTAGAGAAATTTAGTAGATTTCACAGTACAGATAGAGAACATTACATCTGTCCTGATTTCTTGGGGTAATCCCAGATTTCCTTTTACCTCTGAACTTTGACCCCTTCCCATGCGGAGCGGCCACCGTGGCTCCGCAGCTCCATGGACAGCTGAGCATATTTGTTGTTTCTGTGGGGTCAGAGGCCGAGTGCAGCCCACTCGGTTTAAAACTCTCCCCTGCGCTGCCAATCACGTCCCGAGCCAACGACGCCGTCCCGTTATTTCCCAACTGGCACTCAAATTATTTTCAGCTTAACGTGCTTTAGGGAGCAGTAAATGGAGGGAGTGCGCTGCGGAGGATGAAGTAATGCTGCGGCGCGATCACCGCAAAAACAAAAGGCTCTCGTAGGAATTATAGGAAGTAACAACAGTGAGAATAGTCACTGAGATCCTGGATTTCGATTTAGAAAATGTTCAGTTGGAATTTTAATAAATATTGTGTTTGTCGCGTTTCTTCCCTGTAAGCCGGCAGATTCGGTTTGTTCCTGTGAGTCGAACACAGACTTAAATACATGTAGATACATGCACAGATTGGTGCCGTTTATGTATTTTAAACATTTTTTTATTGTACTTGATAAACCTATAAAAAGCAGTACATAACTACGAAGTGGAAAGAAAAGGACAGAGATTTACTTCATAAAACTTTCTTTTGCAGCAATCAGACATACATTACATTTTGGCGCATGTTTTTGCCAGTTCTGGAATTAAAAATGTCTAATACATGGTAAAATACCGTAGATTACAGGCAGTACTTTCTACAGTATTTTACCGTAAATTACAGATGGGTTTTTTTTTCTACAGTGAACGATTTAACTATTCACTGCAAAAAAGGAAAAAAAAAACAACATTCAAGCTTGCTCAAATAAGCTGGAGAGTCTCTTTTAAGCAACAGTTTTCCTATCTTACCAAAGGCTCTCCATCACATTTGGGTCTGGATTTTGACTTAGCCATCATGAAAGTGTTTTGTAGAGTTTAAATTGGGCCATGTTTACATAAGACACATTCTTATCAGCTTCTCTTGTTAATATTTTCCTTCCCTGGCCTGTTGACAGCCAGGTGTTGGTACCTTTACAGTCACATCATACTCTTTCCATTTTTAGGATGGAGCTCTGCTAGACGTTCAACACTCTAGAAATCCTTCATAATCTAATATTCTTTTAGGCTTCCCCACAGCCTGTCTGCTGCGCTCCCTGCTCCTCTGTTTTGTTCACTGAAGTTTGTTTACCAATTAGGTGACTCATAAAGTTAATGTGTATCTCTGGATTTTATTAAGGGGCCCTAGAATAACAGGGATTGAAATCAAGTTGTTGTCATCCCTTTGCTCATCGTAACTCTTGGATCTCTGACAATCTCCGTTCAGCGGCACCCAAATGTAAAAACTCGTGGATCTTTTCCATCACATTTCCATATTTCAAGCTTTTTGAGGCGGTTTTGTATATTAATCCATTGCAAAGATTCCCCAAAAAAACAGATTAAAGTTTGGGTTTGTAAATGTGACAACATAGGAAAAAGTTCAAGAGGTCTGAATACTTTGGTAAGACCACGTCCACCACACTGAAGCAATAATAAGTCTTGGGGGAAACTCACAGGAGGTCTGTCTAAAAAGGATCAGCCAACATGAATTAAGCTCTAACCTAAAACACAGTATTAAGTTTCATTATAGCCATAGAGGAACGTTGCTCTCTCTCCAGCATGTACGTACGGGAACCTGCACAACTTTATCACCGCTACTAAAAGACAAGTGTCCTAATAAAACTCTGAGGACGGAGCTTTGTATGTATTAATATCGTAGCTTATTGAGAAGGCCCGCAAGAATATAATCTAATCCAAATCTGAGCCAAGTTCTCTCTTGTGTGCAGGCCAAAAGCTACGATCGTAACGACTCGAAAAACATTTCATGCTGACTTTATTCCACTGAAAACACTCCCTCGGAAAGACCCGCTCTGCTTGGATTTAATCAAACCGAACAACGACAGACTTAACGAGCTAGAAGTGAGAAGAAATAAGCCATTGACAGATTTAGATAGACTGTGAACTGATGCAGTAATTGGGTACTGAGTGATCAGAAGGCAACGGTCTGATTTGTGATAAAGTGTTTTAGAAACAACCATCAACTGGATGACAGCGGCCTGAACGGCGTCCAGGTCCGAGCCGAGCGCTCACACCCAAACGCCGGGAACCGCTGTGTGTGTGTGGCTGAATCTAATGTGTGAAAAAAAGAAAAAGGTGAAAATTTTTGGTGTGTGTGTGTAGGTGTGTGTGTGTATTAGTTACATAGAGCATGTCATATGGAAATAATTGTCCCGGCTTGGATAATTTTCACTCCAGCAGGCAACAGTTTTGTCTATCAAGATTTATAACTTCTGACAGATGTCAAATAGATGCTATTAAGCCTTTTTTTCCTTAAGTTTCTCACAGTAAAAAAAATAAAGCAACATTTATCTCAATTTTAGAGAAGAGACTACAGTCATTGAAATGACCATGAAAGCTACTGTCAAATATTTGCTGATACTGTATCTTAAAAACATTCTGTGTGGGTTTAATGGGTCAGTTTCACTTGTGAACTGACGTTCTGTAAAGCTGTAATGAGTAAGAGTAATAGTTCCCTTACCTGTTCTAAGAAATCACATCAGAGTGATGCTGCATTAATCCATCTTATGAGTGGATGTTGGTGATCAGATCATTTTCAAACAACTATGAGACATGGAAAGATTGGATACATGTCAAATTTGATGCTGCTGCACATTTGATGTAAAAATCTAAAGTTTTCTCTACTTGACAGCAATAAAGTCTGTAGTTTAAAGAATAATATCCTAGCAGTGGGTTTCTTTTGACATGCATTATGAACATTGTTGTGCTGCCTCTCTGCTGGAGCCACTCCAAGAATTCACCATGCTGTGGTGAGTGAATCTTCATTGTCGCAGACAGAGAACCTGCATAGCAAAGCAAATGTTTCTTATTACAGGATCCTTGTTATGACATTTGAAAAGTGTTTTGGTCAATTCTGATGCATTTTAGTGATGTGTGTTGCATCTCTTTATTGCAAGATTAACACCATCTGAATGTTTTGGCATGTCCAAAAAATTTACGGTGGCCTGGTGTTAGCTGGAGATCAGATTACGCAGGCCACTGTACTGTAGAAAGGCGATGCTCTAATGTTTTCCTTTTTATTAGCCTAAAATCATATATCTTCATAAATCCATGAAATGGAAAACTGACACACAGCAATTCGATAGAGGTATTACTGACCATAGTAACTGAGATACTCATAATTTTTTCTGGACTCAAAACTGTGTCTCATGTGTTGAATAATAAATAAATCATTTTTGCATGTTCAGATAATAAAGCTGAGTAGCTATTTCTTTCTTTTTTTTTTTTTAAAGATGACTTCCTGACCTGTGTTATCAGCATCGATTTAAGTTCACCAAATACACGAATACGTCTCTAAGTGAAACGTAAACAGTTTTGGAGGCTGAAATGATCGCATTTGTTTATAAAACTGTTAACAGAGTTTAGTTGTTATCACTTCCTCATCCTGGTGCACTTACAACGCTTCCTGCCCTTTGATTGAGCAGAAAAAGCTGATGAATGATCTGCGACATGGATCCACATTAAGCGTAAAACAAGACAAGATCGTAATCTTGCTTTAAATTTTCTGACGCAATGATGGTAAACCAAATAATCTGTTGGATTAAATCTGACTTTTACATTCAGGTTTGTGTATTTTCTCTGGGCGGACTTTGCTGCGCCCCCAGCTGACTTCATGTGTTTATTCTGATTAATGATTTCGGCCTCGTTATTATTAGCTTTTACTCAGCCGCAGTCGACGTTTTCTCATTATAGTAGGAGGGTTTGTTTTACTCCAGGTGCAAGCGAGGGCCGTTTGCAGTTTCAGGTTGAACTGTATAACTTTCAGACACAGCACTGTGTTTTAATTGCTACTTCCTACCAAACGTTATAATTGTGTTTGTCGTTTATCATTTAAGGTCATTCATTTAAACATTTTTCATTCCTCGGGCTTGGAAATGAACCAAGAACAAAATGTAGAAACACATGTTCACTTTTATCACCGTCACCAGAGTCACAGCTGATCCTCAAGGGAAGAGGTTCCCAAAGTGGGGGGCGGGGACCCTGGACGGGAGGAGGGAGGGTCGTGAGACACAGAGTGAAGACGAGGTCGCAAAAAGGATTTTCAAAATCATGAGGATGTGACCATGGAAGTGAAAATTAAACAGATAAGTAAATATGTAATGAAATTTAAATGTGCCACTAAATAATGCACAGTGTTGTGTGTATATATATATATTTTTTTTGTTTGTTTGTTTGTTTTTTTGTTTTATTCAAGAAATTAATTTTAAAATACATATAATTGTTTGACTCTATTTATTTAAAAATAAAAATATAAAAGATGACAATTATATATATACATTTTTTTATGGAGTTACCAGTTTGCTAAATAATTTATTTTATATCCTGCTTCAGCTTTTGTTGTTCTTATTTTCATTATTTCCCTCAGTTTCCCTCAGTTTTTTCCAGCCTTCTTCTGTTCATTCCTATCTTAGATGTCCTGCTCACCTCCTGTTGCTTCAGTTTCATCCTCCTGTTCTCCCTTGTTCTATTTCTGTCTCTCACAGCTGCACCTGGTTCTGTCTTATTAGGAATCACAGAAAAGCAACAGAATCCTCTAAAACCGCACTTGGATCATTTGACCATACGGATGACAAACGGTGTGTTATTTCCACCTGACTGGCGTGGAGAAAACCGTAGAGCCCACTGTGGAAACGCGGATGCTATTGGTACGAATGTGAGCTCACAGGGCAACCCTGACACCTTAACAAGTTCCTGTCCTTCATGTCCACCGATATTTTCGGGACTCTCCTCTTTTGCTACATCTATTATAGCTGTGACTGCTCTCTAAGGGACTGTGCATCGTGTGCATCTCAAAAAATCCTCTGGGTGTCAGACATAAGCATTCAACATCCTTAAAACGTGAGCAGATTAATTTCAATGCACAGGGTTATTTTCTTAGCATCAGAATTCAATGTGTGGGATTATCCAGTACACTTGAGGGAAGTCTGCTTAATATCCGAAACAGATGTCAAGAGAGAATTACACGCTGTTTCACACACAACTCAGAATTACAACCAAGCAGATGGGAGGGAAAGTTTTAAAGATTAAAAAAAGACGGATCTCAGACGTCGCTTTACTTTAAAACGCTTTACAGAAACCAGTAGGATTGTAGCTGTACCAGTTGGGCATAAAGCAACTTCAGAATCGCTGTCCCTTAACTCAGAGATGGGTTGTAATAAGTTTTTTTGTAAACCGAATCCTCTTCTGCTTCTGGGTGGCAATCAACAAGATGGTCTGCAGAGAAGGAAGCTGCTCCAAACAATCATCTATCATGAGGGCAGACGCGCCGTGACACCGTATCCCATGTTAAACAGCAGGTCTCCGGGGTTATGTTGCGCTTTCAGAGGGATTGGTCTTTGTAAGGGCTACCTTAGCAAGTTGCCTTTCTGTTCCCACAAAGAGTTGCAGTGCAGTTTTATATTATGCCAAAGAAAAAAAAAAGAGTGTGATTACGATTTCTTTCAAAGAAGGTTTATTCCAAACCTAAAGATGCTTATCAGCTCGGTCAACGTAATGCTTCTGCACCACTGTGGTTCGATGTGAGTGTTTTGTTTCATTACTGCAGTTGTTACGGCGCTATTGGCACGTCAGGGTTCGGGATAAGAATGACAATCGCAGAGTGAGTACCGATCAGATACCCAGATGACCCCGAGGCAATCATGAAGCAGTATGACGGTTTCGTTCTTTA